>JAVDPK010017112.1:0-14365 GCA_034780415.1 Cichlasoma orientale | reverse complement strand
AGCCATGTGCAAGTACACAAATAAATAGAAAAATAAAGAGACAAGCAAATAAGGCCATTAGGATAATTTTGAGGCTTATTTTTCTTTTGGTTGTTCAGGTAAATTTGACTTGTTTTGTTTGATTTATTTTGTGAACTTTGTAAGAACTGTGCAACAAGTCCAGTCGTGAAATTTCCTAAAATATTCCACAGTCAACTGTTAGTGGGATTATAACAAAGTGGAAGTGATTGGGAATGACAGCAACTCAGCCATGAAGTGGTAGGGCACGTAAAATCACAGAGCAGGATCAGCGGAGAGCTGAGGCACATAGTGCGCAGAGGTCGCCAACTTACTGCAGAGTCAGTTGCTACAGTCCTCCAAACTTCATGTGGCCTTCAGATTAGCTCAAGAGCAGCGTGTAGAGAGCTTCATGGAATGTGTTTCCATGGCTGAGCAGCTGCATCCAAGCCTTACATCACCAAGCGCAATGCAAAACGTCTAATGCAGTGGTGTAAAACATGCCACCACTGGGCTCTAGAGCAGTGGAAACGTGTTCTCTGGAGTGATAAATTGCACTTCTTCATCTGGTAATCTGATGAACGAGTCTGGATTTGGTGGTTGCCAGGGGAACAGTACTTGTCTGACTCGCAGTAAGACAAGTACTCTTCCAAGAGTAAAGTTTGGTGGAGGGGGCTTATCGCGTGGGGTTGTTTTTCAGGAGTTGGGCTGGGCCCCTTAGTTCCAGAGAAAGGAGCTCTTAATAAGATAAGGATGAGCGAGTTTGGTGTGGAAGAACTTGACTGGCCTGCGCAGAGTTCTGACCTCAACGTGATAGAACACCTTTGGGATGAATTAGAGTGGAGACTGTGAGCCAGGCCTTCTTGTCCAACATTAGTGTCTGACCTCACAAATGCACTTCTGGAAGAATGGCCAAAAATTCCCATAAACACTCCTAAACCTTGTGGAAAACCTTCCCAGAAGAGCTTGAAACTGTTGAAGCTGCACATTGTGGGCTGACATTAAACCCTGTGGATTAAGAATGGGATGTCACTCAAGTTTGTATATGTAAGATAGTTTAGTTTAGTATTTACCAGGGTAAGAGAGGCGGAGGCACTGATGACGCTTTGTTTTTTGTTTGCTTCTTAAAATAAATAAACCAGTAAAATGCACAGATTTTGTCTAAAAAAACTGACTTCTTTGGACTGTCTACATTTGATTATGAGATTCATTTTTGGTGAAGTGGCGTGTTTTGCTTATCAGTCAATCATAGCTTTTAAACTAAGGTTGCTCAAATATGGCAAAAACCACAGTGCCATTGTTTTGGGTCAGTTATAATCTTGATTTTTTTTTTTAACTCAATTATTCCTTTAACAAAAAAAAACACATTTACTGAACTTTTTAAACTTTCTTTTTTAACACTGAATTTCTTTAAAGTGAAATGAAAAAACAACAACAAAAAAATTCAAAAATTAAGGCGGATAGAGGATAAAGATGAGAGATACAGTATTCCATCTCATACTGCTATTTGACTTCAGTCACAGCAGAAAAACAGCTGTTTTGGGGTTTTGAGTTAATTTTTATTTACTTTCTACTTATAGTTTTGACTTTGCTTCTAGCCCCAAATCTGTTGGACTACAGTGTTTGTTTTGGGTCTTTATGGGACACTCTTGTAGTTCTTTTGTGATTTTTCTTTTTTCCCTAGAAACTTCAGCGTGGTGTTGTTTCAGTTTTTATTCGTTTAAATGCTACCTAAAATCCACATTTTACAGGGTTTGTTTTTTTCCTTTGGTCAGTCAACAAGATCGTTTAATGTAGAAGTTGCTTGCTAATAAAGGTATACTGCACCAACAGATCAGCGCAGTTAAGGAATTTCATGTTCCAGTTTGTGTGATCTCATTGCATATTTGGCCATTTCCTATGATATCAGGACTATGGCAGCCATGCTGCAATTTTAGACTAAGCAGGAGAAAAAAAACCTGAAACAAAAGAAAAAAACTGACCAAAACTGGTAAGAGAGGTTTGTAAGAAGTTTAATAAAAAGCACTGGAATTTGTTTTGTGATTATGTTTCCAGAATGCTTGTTCTGTTGTTATGGCTGAACTGGTACACTGTCTTTTTGTTGCCATGATTAAGTTAAGCCTGATTTAACAAACAAGTGGAGGCTTGCGTGAGCTGCATGTTAAATTAGTTACTGTACCCGGACCTCTGCTGTTGACCTATACGTAAACATTTGCTGTAACTGCCCGCTGTGATTAGTTACTTCCGACCTGCGAGATTAAATGCATGTCCACAGATTCAAGTAGAAAGTTGAATAATATACACACACAAATGAAACATCCATAAAGCATACACAGGATAAGACATTCACAAAGTTGATTTATTAGCAAAAAAAAGTATAGGTCCGTGTTATAGCCAGTAATCAATCACTGATTACTATCTGTAAATCAGTCACCGGCAGTGCTGGAAACACATTTGGCATTGTTGCTTTGATAAAGGTTCAACTATATGATTAAATCTAATTTGGATAATACAGTTGAGGACAGAGCCTGGATCCCTTTGGTATTTGAATGATGCAAATCATTGTGTATATGAGGAAGAGGGAAGTCCTGATCTGCTTCATCATAATAACCTAAACACGTGCTGACTGAAAAAACCTGTGTCCTTTCCTTCTCGTAAAGGGCCACGCTGTGCCCTTTGTATCACAGAGGCACAGCATGGCAAACCAGCACGCCTTTTGCCTGGACGTCCCTCCTCCTTCTCCCCCCCTCATTCCCCCTTCAGCCCCACCTCCACCCTGCTTCACCGTTGCTCTCTTTCATTCTGACAGGACAGAAGCCGGCCGGTAAACCAGCAGTAGCAGGAGAAAGCAAGTAATTTGATAAGGATACAGTAAAGGAACCTGTACCTACTGCACATAAAATATCAAATGCTAGGATACTTGCTGCAGCACCTCGGTGAGTCTGTTTCATGGTTTTATAGTAAGTACTATAGCTCATGAGCTTGTCTGCTGTCATTAGCATTCTAGCAGGCTGTTCTGCTGTATTTAGTGGATTGGTTAATGTTGATTAAGCACCAAAGAATTGACCTGTTTATTTTCATCCAATCCTGGTACTTGTGAGTATGGTTGAAGTCAGTTAAAGGATGTTTTGTTTGTATAATTATGCTGCTTTGCGCTTAAAAAAAAAGGGAACGATTAACTGCCATAAGCTATTTAAATATGTTGACTATTTGATCTTTGCCCAACCAGTCACAGCAGTTTCTAAAACTTTGCTTGAGGCTTGCTTCTTTGTCGTTTTCAAAAAAAACCCCTGAAGATTAGATGTCACACGAGAGTTTCCAATTCTGTCACATGTGATGAACGTGAGGGGAGACTTCAGTTATTAAAAAATGTCTTTCTGGCCTCGCAGTTCATTCAAACATTTGTGCGATGGGTCTCAAGACTTAAAACTCATTCGGCGTTTATGGCTGAAAGTGTTGGCCTCTGTCATTACAGATGATTGTAAATGGCAAGAGTGTTTTCTTGCTTGTTTATCTAACTTATCAGAGAAGGGAGTTATAGATTAAAGCATCACGTTTTCTGTTCTAAAGGATGTTTAAACTTGAGAATAGCCCCAAAAGATGTGAAGAAACGTGTTGGCCCTTTTGTTTTTCATATTTGGCCTTCTACAGAGGCTTCTAATACAATGTTTGCGATGCAGCTCAACAAATTTAATGCGCTTTGGGCTGGATCTCAGTTACACATTCAAAGGTCTTTCTTCAATGTGTGACTATGCATCATGACGTCTTTCAAAAAAATTGGGATTGTTGTAATCCTGCTTACTGTCTGACTTAGGACTTTGGATAGATCTGATGAGTCTGTACTAATTATTTCGGCCTTACCTTTTGATCTCTCGCCAGTGTTTCTGTTTTAAAGCTCACACAAGTCAATAACTCAGCAAATTGCTTCCCATAATTTTGTGTTTTTATTCAGACAAGTTTTTATTCCTCGGATATCTCAGATATCTACGTGGGGACTAAGTTGACATGTTTGTTCATGAACAGAACAAAAGTGGACAGAGCAGGACTTTTAGAAAGTGAGTGTTTGGTGTTTGAATTTTTCTTTCATGTGCAGTTCCTGTCCACATATAACTCTCCCAGTTGTCAGGATGACATTCCTATTCGCAGTATAATTCTTTTTCTGAAGTTGTTTCTATTCTATTTCTACTTAATTACAACAAGTAAAAAGAAGAAATGGAAATTTAAAAGCTATCAGGAGACATTGCAGTTGTCAGGGTATATCTTTGGTTATGATTGAGTAATAACCATTAAGCACCCATTTTGGCCACTTCAATAATTTCTGTTCAGACATGCTGAGGAGGAGAGATGCAAAAACTGGCATGGCTTTATAAAAGAGAAAAAAAAAAACTTATTTGACTTAAGAATACTTTAGTACACAAAGGAGTTCATGTCCATGCTTGATAGTTGGTATGAGCTGTTTGCGCTGATGTGCTCTGCTTGGATTGCACCAAACATGTAGCTGTGAAAAATTGGCCAGACATCTTTGTTTTGGTCTCATGTGTCCAAAGAACGTTGGTGCAGAAGTCTTGTGGTTTGTTCAGATGCAGCTTTACAAACCTAAGCTGTGCTGCCATGTTTGTTTTAGAGAGAACAGGCTTCCTCCTGGCAACCCTTCCAAACAAGCTATGGTGGTTCAGTCTTTTTCTAATTGTACTGTCATCAGCTTTAATATGCTAACTGATGACCAGTTAATCAAGTGCATTTGATTAGCAACATCTGGCTGCTACTTATGCTCTAAATTCCTGTGGAAGCAGTAAGGGTGTATTTAGTTTTTCATATGAATGCACAGAGTTCTATGAAAACTTTCTTTTTCATATGACCGTAAATGGTGACGTCTCATTCTGTGTCTCACTTGAAAAATACACTGACAGACGAAGAAAAAACAAAGAACTACTTTCCACTTTTCTCCAACGTGACAGACTTCAATATTTGTTTTGTATCTGCATCACTACCTGTCTTTTGTCATGATCTAGGCTTTGTGTTTGCGTTGTGCAGATTAGTGGGGTCTATTTGTAAATGGAGGTGTTATTAATAGTGCCATGAATATCATTTTACATTATATTTGTGGTGACCAAATAATGCAATGGCGCCAGCCACTTTGATCATGTGAGTTTGAGACTCCCACTTCACAACATTACCCGAGTCTCCTTTATGACTAATAAATGTGTCTCTTTATGGGAACATGGTAGTTATTGGTTGGCAATGGTTAACCAAACAGTTCTTTTAATTCTTTGCTATGGTGGAGTCTGATTTTTCAAAACAGCTGACATTTCCAGTAACAATCATGATTTTTATGATTTTTTTTTTTACATGATATTTATAGAGTTGTCAGAAGGAAATATTGGTTTCATATCATAAAAGAAGCTGGCTTATGTGAGAAATATTTTTTTTCACACAATTTTGTGGAATGATCACTGTTAAAACATAACAGTACTTAATTAACTTCTAAAGTTTTCAGATTAGAATGTAATTAGAATGTAATACCTGAAAGCATTTTTCACTTTTTGTCTTTCCTGTAAATTTATTCTTAAATTTTGCCCGCCATATCTCAGTCAAAATATGAAATCAAACGAATGAATTTCAGTTCGCGTGAGCATCACAGATACTGGAACCTCAGTAGCAGTTTATTGCATTGGCAACACGGATATACATGCATTTCTCGTCAAACAGCATATTGCAGTTGGATTGGGCCATAAACATCTTGTGGTGTGTGCATGCATGCGCGCGTGTGTGTGTATGTGTGTGAGAGAAAGAAGGGGCTGTAGGTATTGTTTGTTGTCTTAATGGTGCACTTAGATCGTGGGCTGATGCACGTCCACTTATCTCTGTGCCATAATGTGCTGTAGATGAACTGTTGGGCCATCTTATCCTCTCAGCTGATAAAGTTCAAATATTTAATCAAGTCTGATGTTTGGATCTGGACTTTTTAACAGTTAAGTGATGTTAGGATGATTCAGAGAAAGAGATGGAGCTTTTAAAGAACTTAAAACTTCATTAAAGGTGTGATGACTTTCTGTTTGTGCTAGCTTTGAAAGACCATACAGTCTCAGATTGTAGGAAGTAAAATATCAAAGCAGTTTGTATAATACACTACCATCATCTTATGACACTTAATCATTTAATTGCATGTGTGCATAATTCTTTATAGTCCCTAGACTGTTAAAATGTCTACGTTTCTCTTGAATAGCCAGACATCAGAGTAGTAAGCTGTGCAAGCAAGCAGCTGTTTGTGTATCTTGTTTGAGTGATAACGGTGTGTTTTTGCTTTCCTTTTTATTGACATTAACCAATTGTGTGTTGTCCATTTATCTGTTCTCACGAAGTTTGATAAACTGAAACCTATATTGTAGAATATACTATAGAAAACCTATATTAAATAGCACCCTTTGCCTTTAAAACAACAGTAATTCTCCTAAATACTCCCAGAAAGCAGGTTGTTTCTGTTTCATTTGTGTCCTCACGTGATCCCAGGCTGGTTTCATGATGTTGCGAACTGGTTTGTGCTTGAATATTTATTTATTTTTTGCTTAGTCGGATTTACAACTTTGTGAAATGGCACAGAAAATAATACTCATGATAAGAGGTGGTCAAATTTGCTAAATCCAGGGATCTCAAAGTACAGCCAGTTTTATATGGCCCTTGAACAAGGATATACTGTGATGTAGCAGCACAGAACAAAACCAAGGGAGCATTTCTTTTCAATCTGAACATCTGTATAAGCAGTAGGAACAGACTGACATTTAACAAACAAAGCTGGTGTAAAGGAACGCTCATTGATGGTTAATAAAGCTTTAAACCAGCTTTTTAATAAACAAAGATTCCTCTGAGCAGAGTTTGTTGTGTGTATTTTTTTTTCTCAGTTTGGCCCGCAATCAAATGCTGACTCCCTAAAGTGTCACAGTCATCAAAACTTTGAGAACACTTGATCTAAATGCTAAGGAAAAGTGCTCCAGTGCTTCCTTTCTTTTTCTCCTTTTTTATAGGATAGACTGGACCATTCTTTGTGTAAGGAAAGCGAATGATTTAGTGCAGTTAGACTGTCTAAGCCCCACTGTTTTGCATTCCCATTTGAGCTGTCCTTTACATCTTTCCCTGGTCGCATGTGAATTGCCTAAAATATTTGCACACTTCTGTTTGTTGCCTTGGAAAAAGGTTAAATCTCCATACAGAGTGGTATGTCGCTGTAGTCAGGTCAGATCTTTGATTACTGACGAAGTGATTTCCCTGCAAAACAGTTTTATTTACAGTTTTTAGAGCAAAATGGGAAGAGGTATTTTACATTGCACAAAACAGTAAAAATTAGGGGCAGCAGTGGTTAGCACTGTTGCCTCGCAGCAAAAAAGGCCCTGGGTTCGAATCCACAATCTGGGCCGGGCCTTTCTGTGTGGAGTTTGCATGTCTGGCTTCTTACCACAGTCCAGAGACATGCAGTTAGTGGGGTTAGGTTAATTGTTGAATCTAAATTGCCCATAGGTGTGAATGTGAGAGGGAATGGTTGTCTGTCTCTCTGTGTTAGCCCTGCAATAGACTGGCGACCTGTCCAGGGTGTACCGCTCGCCCTATGGCAGGTGGGATAGGCTCCAGCCCCCACCATGACCCTGAATTGCATAAGTGGAAGAAAAATGGATGGACGGAGCAAAAATGAGAAAATGTACAAAAATGTATACGTCCTTTTATAACTATTTTTCTTAAAATATTATTCCAAATTTGAATATATGGAAGAAGAAAACTTTAAATAGTGACTTTCTCTCTAAAGTTAGACACTGGGGAATTTCACAGTCTTTTACGGAAAAATGTTTTGATCTGAATTAGTGAATAGTGCCACTGGATATTCCAGTAATTAATTTTTTTTTATTGAGTATCAAACACTGTCACGCTCTATAGGTAATATACTAACTTACTGGAATTTTATTTATTTCACAGCATTGTTAAAATGTTGATAAATGCTTTTATTCTTCTTTCACATCCTCCCCGTCTGTCTCTGGACGATATAGTGTCAATTAAAGGCAAATAGGCTTACAAATGAAAGCTTAGGGAAAAGCTGACTATCATTAAAGCAGTTTGTGGACTTTGAACCTTGTTTTCAGCTTTTTAGGGCTAAGCTATGCAAAAATAGTACTTCTGCAAGAGGTCCGTCTCCTTTACTACAAAGTTTGGAAGAAATATCAAATTGAATAATTCTTCGTTTGAAACGTATTAAAACCAGCAAAACATTAATGTGCTAAACGGTGTAAATCATTTGGGCTTTTGTTTTTACTGGTAAGATATAAGTTTTAAGTTTTAGGTCAGTTCTGCTACAGACTCTGCAGAAAGGATGAGGAGAAAAGAGGCTGTTAGCTAGTGTGCAGAATCTACCTTATTAAATCTGCCGGTGAAAGAAAGTGTTGACACTCTTTGTCTATTTTACTCTTTCTTATAAGTCCTCATGTGTCAAATACACCCCTCCTTGAAAGCCTCGAGTCCAGGCGTCCTCTATCCCTCCCCCTCCTAGCTCTATCTTTCTGTCTGTGTGCCTCAGCTCACGTACACTCCCTCCTGGAAGGGCATTGTTCGCACAGAGAACCAGTGTAGGGCCCTTCAAACACGCTTTACCTCTTCTGAGTTCATCTCAGTCCAGGCTTCAAGGTCAAAGGGAGGATTTTCTGCTTGCATTACACTAGCCATTATCAACACCCGCCCTTGCTTCCTATAGTTATTGTTTCATGAGATTAAATTTCTCTCCTCTCCTGGTTGTGGGTACATTTCAAGAATCCCTGATGGCATTTTAAGTCTGTTTTGTGTAGTTTTTCCTCTTGCTGTTTTTGAGGTCGGTGCAGTAATCTCTGCAGTTTCATAATCTGCTCGAATCGTGTCCTAGCTGATTACTCAGCTGACTTTGGCATCATGTCTAGGACACTAAAAAGACAGCAATAGAAAGGAAAGGGAGATGGCTAATAACCGTGCCCCCAGTGTCACCCCCAAGTGTGACCGGGGGGGGGGGGGTGCTTGGCTGCATGGGCAACTAACCAAACTGCTACATTGTAACTGACATTGAGTTGATATGAAAAGCTTGGCTGTGGTTAATTTTTTTTTTTCTGTGATTAAGCAAACATACGGTTTGCTTTGTGTGCATATGAAGTAATTTTTTATTCATTTAATTTATACCTACTCTGTTTTAGGTGAGGGTTATTTGCTTGCGGAGAAGTCTGTGTTACAACCAATACTTCATCCTCAAACCGATCATAGATTAATTGCCAGAAATACTGGGTCAGGTGGGGTCAGTATAAAAGGATATGACTGTGGTGTGACTCCTCTGACATCTATGAGAGAGAGAGAGGACTGATGGGCGTGTATTGGCCACAAACCAAAGCACTCAGCTGATTGGATGGACTGTGCAGTGGAGAGCAGACACCAAAGTGGATAAAGAGAAACGGGGTCTCTGCTGGGGGTGGTGATAGGGATACTCGTGCCAATTCATGTGTAATCAGACAGGTGTGTCTGATGGTGGAACTGTAGTCTTGAGCTGTGTCATGTGCATATGCCCGAGCTGAACTGGTAGCTGTTGCTTTAATTGGATCTAAGCCTTTGCCCTCTGGCCAACATGTTTTATTGACTTCAATAACTTGGGTGAGGTATCAAGTGTCCTTTTGTTAGCAGCCTGGGTATACCATGAAGTCTTTATATATGATTTCACCTAATGAGAGAGGCATTATTTGCGAATAATGTAGCACTAAATACAAGCTATTTGAGCTCTGTGAGAATATTTACAATATCTACAGACATACAGTTAAAAATGTCTGTGTGGAAGTCTCCCCACATCAGCCAGCTGAAGCTCAGACGGATGCAGACAGGAGGGCTGAGTTAGTATCTGGAAAGATAAGGTCTGGGACACAAAGTAATAAAATTTGCTTTCAGCAAAAGTGCCTCAAATAATGGTTTTAACATAAGACAAATCCTCATCAGCACAAACGCTAAACTCTGTATGTTTGGCATAAAGGATATGTAATATTCACTAGCTCTTGGTTTAATGCATATGAATGTGGCATAATTTTAGGCTGTGAAGCTTCAGGTGGTGGTGACTTTATCTTTGTGACCCAGCAACACATATCAGCAAGGCCTTGCTTTATTAATAGGGAAAGACTCTTTAATCAAAACAATGTTGAGATGAATTCACTTGTTTTGAAAAATAAATTGGAATAATTTACATAGTTAGAAACTTCTGTAAACAAGTTCAGCATTTTCAGGGTCTGTTCCATTATTTTAAAATTAAAAACCTCCGCTGTATTCCTGTAGAGTGAACGCAAAACAACATCTCTATCTCTTCTGTAACATATCTTCTTATATATTTATAGATCTGTAGACTTGAAAGCAAAACCTGCATCACACCATATAGCAGTCTGTGCATGTACTAATGTATATAAAATTGTTTTTTTCACAACACTATGTATACAATATTCAGCAGTGTAATAATTGTAATAGTATCATGCAGATAACTGCGTGTGACACCTTCTAATGTTTCTGCTCTCTTTTGTTTCCTCCCCTCTCTTCCTCTTTGCATTGTCCTCTCTCTAGTCATTACCTTCAGTCCCAGTCAGAGCCCAATGCCCTGGATGCCTGTGTTGTCTCCCTGAGCAACAGGGGGGGGCCCTGAGTCTCTGAGTGGGACACCTGGCTCTGAGTTGACCTTCACCCTGAACCCCGCAGACTCAGCCAAGCTGTCCCACCCTGCCTTCCCTCCCTTTTCTTCTTCTCCTCTTTCTTCTCTTTCTCCTCCCTTCTGGTCCCCACAGGCCCATCTGGACACCCAGTTAGCCTTCTCCCTCAATGAGGGGCAGGGGGAGGCACCGGGGTCCCAGGGTGTGGACCCCCAGCCTCTTAACATTGCTTCACAGGGGTACTATAGTGACATGGGACGACCCTGCCATGATGTGTCTACGCTAACTGGTAGGTCATCTTTTTAAAGGATTGAAAATAATCTCCATCTAAATATATGAATGAATACTTCACTCAGTCTGCATATGCCTTCAGTTCATTCTGACTTGGTGTTTATATATTAGGAGGAGAGCATTGTAGGTTCATTCATTTGTCAGTAGAGGGCAGTGTGCTATAGCAGGTGACACTGGCTTTGCTTTGGTTATTAATGTCCATTTCCTTTCTTTGTTTTTCCTCTGTCTTACATAAATCCGTACACTCATCAATCTTCATACAAAACATGCACGCACACACAAATACTCCCCACACTCAGACCTTTGTTCAGACCTACCAGAGCTGGAGATAGTGAGCCTCTTATCAGAAGGTCAACCCAACTACACTCTTCGAGCAGACAGTGTGTTTGGATATGACAATGACGATTGGCTGCACACCCCGCTGGTGCCACCAGAGGTCGTACTGGGACTCACATATGAGCAGATCGAGGAAACACTCAAATATTTCCGTGAGTACTGTTTCATTTCCTCTCTGACTGAACTATACAACACAGACAATTGTACCTTCTTGTCTTTATTGAAGCTAATAAATCACTCACTCAGTCAAGGCTGGAAACAGTAAGTGGACTCAAATTCTTCTTCAGCAGCAACAGCCTCGCTGCTTATGAGACTTGTGCAGTGATAAGTAGGAATTTTAAACCATTCTCCATCAAAACTGCACAGTCTTAAGAGCATAGTTGAGATTCCACGAGACAGGCAGTTACTCTAGGAGAGTTGGATAGGGCCATAGAAGGCCCTTAACCAATCAGCAGACCAGTATCTGCTCCTTTGTGCAAGAAGAACAAGATTGCCAAAACCCTACAAAATGGCCTCCAGCAGGCCACTGGTATGAACGCTGCTGACAAAACAATCAGAAACAGACTTCAGTAGGGTGACGTGGGGCCTGTGCTCACTGCCTGGCACTGTGGAGCCCGACTGGCATTTGCTGTGGTGAACGTTATGCTGCCTGCAACATCGTTCAGCATGACCGGTTTGGTGGTGGGCCAGTAATGGCCTGGGGAGGCATATCCATGGAGGGGTGCACAGACCTCTACAGGCTAAGCAATGGCACCCTGACTGCTATTAGGTATTGGGATGAAATCCTTGTATCCATTATCAGACCCTGCACTGGTGCAGTGGATGCTGGGCTCCTCATAGGGCAACACAACGCCCGACATCATGTGGCGAGACTATGCAGGCAGTTGCTGGAGGAGGCATGTATAAAAACACGTGGGGGCTATATAAACTGGTACTGTATGTATATAAATGTACACATGTATATAAATATATACATGCATATACATTTATATCAGTGCTGGAAATCATGATCAGCAATTGTAAGACACATTAAGGATCAAAAATTTTAAATCCAGAAATAAGAATAAAGGAAAAAAAGAGGGAAATACTAACTGGGCTAAAGAGTTTATCTACCAAGATATTCATCAATCAGTTTTAGAGAGTACAGGAAGGGAGACCTCTTTTTCTAAGCCTTTAACTTAAATTTAATCTGCATACACACCGGAAGTGATTCACAGTGATGTGGCGACCAGAGACCACAGAAAATGAATGACGTACCGCGACTTCAAGGGACTATGGGAGAAATAACCACTGTTGACAGGAAACAGGCAGGACCCATGATAAAGTTCCAGGCGAGCACCTGCAGCAGCTACAGCTAAAATCTTTTCTAAAAGGTTTTCCCTATTATCAATGCATTCCCTCCACAGGAATGCTACATCCTCGGTCGAGCAGATACTTTGAAACGGACCCGTTTAAGGCCGTCATCTAATCTTGTTTATGTTCATGAACCTATTTCCGAGGAGGTTTGACCTCTGACACGTCACTTTGACAACCAACCACACAACAGTTTCAGAGAACAGGTAATTCTAGGATGACACCAGATCGTCAACAATGGCTGTAATCCCGCTAAAACGTTAATCCAGGTATGGAAAACGGGCCCCTGACTCAAAGTAGGTTTTGTAGAAGTTGTAACCACAGAGGTTCGTCTACTTTTTCCAGCTCTATGAGTCATTTTCACTGTGTTCATCAAAGACAAACTGCATGTTTGTAGTTAATCAGATTATATCTATGCAGAAGTGAGTTTATATTGCCATCGTAACAAACTGTAGTATGTATGGATTAAGTTCTACTTCCTGTTTCACAAATGATTTTAGATATAATGAATTTAAGAATGGGTGACTTGAGCTGTGGTAAAGTCTAGTGTTTCTTCTTGCTGTATTGCTGCTTTTTTTATTGGACTCCATCTTTTCCAAAATGTTTCACTGCTGGCATTTTTGCTAAAAGTGGAGCGACTTCAGCTCCTTGTGGTTGTTTTTACCTTTAAAACATAGTGAGTATAACGTCACACAAAATGTGGACGGAAGAAGGAAGAAAGAATGAAAATGTAGGAACCGTCCCCAACAGTAAAACCAATCAGTCATTGTGTTAATTTTTAGCCTTTTGTTTTCAAGCTCGCCCGAGTGAAGTTCTAAGACTCGTTGAACATTAATATGTTCCTTTGATGGTTGGCCAAGAATTTTATCACAGCAGCTTTGTATTGGACAAAAGGAAGGGAAGACCATAAATGTGAAGGTGCACCTGCCCACGTAGTAAGTGAAAGTCGACATGTCGGTAGGTTTAGCGCACAAAAAAACGTGTTCTTGTTTAATGTTTTTGTTTTTTGCTTGGTTAGGCTATAAAGAGGACAGTACTCATAAGAGTGAGCTGCACTACTGTGTTTCATCGATTATGGTTTATAAACTCTTTGTCCTTCATCTGGTGCTGATCTATGTTTTCAATTTCCAATAATAATCTGGAAAATCAATAAGAAATACCAAGTTTGATGAATATTTCTTAGCCATATTTGGACCGTTACATTTTTTACTCTATTTGAGCACTCAGAGTGGTTTCTTACTACAAACCCTGTTCACCCATTCATACAAATGCATTTTTCTATGCCTAAACACTTTTTGAACCTAACATTGATACACATGGATGCATCGGGAATGACTTGTTCAATATCACACAGATTAGAGGAGCAGGGGTTCAAACCACCGACCTTCCAAATGGTAGACAACCCGCTCTACATCCTGAGCCACAGTCACATTTTAGTGCGTTTAGTCTTTGTGATCAAGGATTGACTGGACAAACTAACTAGTGGTATAAACCAGAAGTTTTTTTTTTTTTAAAGTATTTAAACTTGAAATATTACATATGACATATATTACATTACATTACACATACATGACAGCGAATATGAACTATTTGTGTTATATGGTCATCACTTTTCTTACTGTTTAATTTGGCTACTGGGAAATAAAACACACACACACACACACACACACACACACACACACACACACACACACACACACACACACACACACACA
>JAVDPK010017111.1:0-12833 GCA_034780415.1 Cichlasoma orientale | reverse complement strand
CCCCCCCCCCCCCCCCCCCCCCCCCCCCCCCCCCCCCCCCCCCCCCCCCCCCCGGGTCTGGTTACTCTGATCATATATGATTTATCAAAACTAGAAAATACAAGTTGAGTGCAGTCAGCTCTCTAATCATTACCCTTTAATCAAAGTAACAGCACAATCTTCAAAGTAGTTATGGCTGTAAAATTCTGCCAACCCCAACCCACCCTGCTTTTATCTCACCCTGTATCCACTCAACCTAGGGTAATAGCTCTTGTTTAACTGTAGTGCACAGTGTGTGGAGTATTTTAGTAGTCTGATGGAAGAAATAAGAGTCCACCTTCCTGGATTAAGCTATGTCAAGATGAATAAGCATGCACTTCATGAATAATCACATTACCCCTTACAACCATGGCCATTCAAAAACTATAAATTATGAATTTGACTGAACCGGTGGCCTCAATCGAATGAGAAAAAAAAAATTCAGCTGTTTAAAGTTAGGACACTTTTCTGCCAGCAGGCTGCTCTGACATCCTTCTGTCCAAGTCCACTTAAATGGAAATCTGACCGAACAACAACTGCAATTAAATGCTAGAAAACTGCAGAGAGAAAAGGCATGTGTTAAGTCCCACATGGCCTACCCATAGAATCACTCACAGAATTTAAAGCATACCAGCTTAGCATATCAAAAACAGAAGGGATCTGAAAAACAGAAGGGAAAGCAAATCAAAGCAATGATTTCTCCTCTGCAAACCTATGGCGGATGAAGATCTTTGCACTAACCAGCATCTAGGTTCTTGACCAGGACTAAATATAATGAAGCACACACTTATTCATCTGGAATTATTACCCTGAAGACAAACAACTGCATACTTGTTTATTCTTGCCATCTCACTTCATGAGGCTTCTTCAATACACTCCTTTATTTGTATTTAATTGTCTTCTCAATGGACCATTTGTGTCCCAATTATGAAATGATTTAGAGATCATTTGTGATTGTGCAGAGAAGACAGTTACTACATTTTTAGAACAAAATGACACCAAGCTTCAGGCCTGACGGAGCCTACGAAAATAAAGTTAAATCTGTAGATTATGGTTGATATCTGAATTGCGTCAATAGCAAAATGCAGAGCATTACACAGTAGATAAGAATAATATTTTATGTTCAACCCAGATTAATGGGGAATTTGCTCTAGAACCAAGATATGAAGAAAAAAAAAAAAAAAGATTATTCTAAGGTCCCCAAAATTACACACACAAGATCCTAAGTCACACTGGGTCACTGTGTCTTTCCTGCAACGTCCTATCCCTGGTGTTCTTTCTGCTATGTTTTACCAGTGTCAGTTTATGCATTCAGAGCAGGCCACAGAGCAGACACATTGCCTGGGAATTGATATTGACTTAGGGTATAGAGGATGACAGCTCACAAGAAGGCTGCTGAGGACAGTCCCATCCAAAAGAAGATGGGAAAATGCAATACAAGATTACAAGATTACAAGGCACTTCTAAAACCAAGGCACTCTCATCTTTCCTGAAGGTGCCTCTTAATTTACAGTGCTTTCCACTCGTGAAAGCTGAATATGCAGAAGGCGCTGCACTGATAAGCTTTTATCTAATAAAGAATTATAACATTCGTAGTATCCCTCAATGGCAATGTCATCTAATCAAATCATTTTAATGCAATATGTATTCAACATAAAGTCAAAATACTATCATCTCATGTTAGCGACGTCTTAAAAACACAAACAAGTGTCTCACCTCATGAAAATAAATTACTTTTGCACCACTGAAGCAGCACAACACTGCCTCAGCTAGGAGCTGAAGAGTTTCAGTGAGAAATTGTAAGGCACAAATATAGCCACATTCTACTAAACAATATGAGTTCACTTCAGTCAATGTCATCTAGCCTTCTTCCCTTTATTAGTCACAGTGGATCATCATCATTACAAACATTAGAATATTAGGCAACTATTGCTCAAAACACCAATACAGTGGCATTTGTGAGCAAATCTGATTTTAATGCTGTCAAACAATTCCTTCTGTATCTCAAAAATGAGATAGCATGGCCACTTTGTATGTATAAAATCTAGGTAAGCTACTTTGTAATTAAAAACTGAACTAATAAAGAACATGGACATGTAGAGGACAGAGTATGAAAACACAATGCAATCCAGTTTGGAACTGACAATTTTAAATAGTATGAAAATCTCGTTGACACTACCTAAACGTTCAATGCAAAACAGTAATCTATCCTTGAGCACTTAAACAGCTAGCAGGTTTTGGGCCTGGAGGACTGTTATTTATGTTGCATACTACCAAGTGTGGCTGGTGTGGGATTGGTGGGAAAAGGAAAAGAACTTCTCTATGCCTCTGATAAACTGCTGCTGTGTCTCTACATTGCAAAGACATGAAAAGATTTGTCAGAGGTAAATCTTACGTGAAAAGTGTTGGTTGCTGCTGATTCACTGAGTGTGGAAGGCATTATCTGCCAACAAAGACTGTCCTGTGGAGTTGACAGGAATGTTGCTGAGACAGAGAGAGCTGCAAAACAGATACTGAACGACTCCTTACCAAAATACAAAACAAACCAGAATTGCCACAGCTTAAACACAACAATAGGTGTTTAGGCATAACACTGCATATTACTGAGATATGAGCAACACCTATGACAAGCCATGCTCTTATGAATGACTGAGATCCTATTAGCTGCATTTTTGTCAGCAGTGTGCCAAAGAAACCAGATGAATAAAATGCTTTTTTAAAAAGGATTACACTATAGTATACATTTTCAGAAGCTCTCTCATGAGTTTTGTTTTTCAATTCTGCTTTCTTGGATGGGTGTAAAAAACATTAAGAAAGACAGGGTGAGCGCTGTGTTCAAACTAAAGCATGTCACTCCAACACTGTATAGGCAAAAGGGGTCATTGACCATTTAGCACTGTTTGCTCTGACATGCCCACAATGTAACTGAACTATGCTTTTGGCTGTGTGCTCATGGCACACCCTCCTCACAAGGAAATATTTCTGGCTGTAACAGTCCATGACAACAGATACAAGGATGGGGCCGATTCCTCCTGCTACATTGGTTTACATCCAATATTCTGTCCACTAAATGAAGAGGCACTGAAGCGGGTGGGTGAGCAGGAGGAGAGAAAGCAAGCCAGCTCTTGTTCATCTGAACTACCTGCATTATGTCAGCGAAGGGGGGGGGGGGGGTCAACTCCCCCCCCCCCCCCCCCCCCCCCCCACAACTCACCAGCTCTGCCTATCCTACATAACTGTGGAGTACCTTTTTTATCACAACCACATAAAAAATGTATCACGACATGCAGGAGAGGCATCTGTTGTTTATAAGCAAGGAAACAATCAAACTGTTGCTAACCCAAAGTGAAAACAAAGCTACGCTATTCAATGTGGAAATAGTAGCACAAAATCTAACAAAAAGAAAACAGCTGACAAAAGGGGAAAAAAAGGAAGCGAAAAAGTGGGAAAATAAGAGAAGCTGCAGCACGGTACAGTGATGACATCAGTGTAGAGAGATACTCGGAGCTGTGTAGGCCGAGCAGGTGTGGGATGAGCCCAAAAAGAAACTGGCAATAAAGCAATCAGCGGAAACCCCAAAGAGCGGAATGACCAGGGCAGAGGAAAAAAAAACTGACCTAAGATGCCCAAGAGAAACCCGCTAACAATGTGAAGAGGCACAATGGGTCCCATTTGGTGTGGTCATGTTAACCCGTGGCCACAACTCCAAAAACAAAAGAAAGAAAAATCCAAGTTTATCCATACAGCAAACCGCTCAGCTAACAGCCGACTGGCTCAATTTATCAGTTTCACTTATTAAAGACAGATGAAGTGTTTCGATTAATTCTGCTAAGGATCCTACAGTATCCGCAGTTCACCAGGCAGAGTCCTGCTAGCTAACTTACCGGTGGCTAACCGTAGTACTGGCAACATTTACTGCTGCAAGAGGAGTTTCAGTAAGACCCCAATTTTTTCAGTGATTGTGCTTCGTGTGGGACACCATTTGCACTCCAGTTCTTTGTCTGTCTGTGCCACATCAAAAATTATTTCACTTGTTTGTGAGGCTAGCGTTGCAGTTCCTGTGTTTTTTTGTTTTGTTTTGCTTTTTTGTTTTTTTACCTTGCGTCTCCTGGTCTCAGCAGTACCACTCCAAACAAAGCACTGGTATATGACTCGAAGATTTTGTTTCCAATTATCCACCTTATAACCGTTCACATGGGAGCACCCGGCCGGACTCATGACAGACAAAACATTCAGTATGGGTTTTTAGGTGACAATGAAAAGTCTCCTGGATTATTCACTTAGCTAGGCTAGCTAGCACGAACTGTCTGTCCAGAAATGGTTTCCGTTTGGAAATGGGACAATCGATGTAGTATCCAAAAATGCTCCTCGGGCATCTAACAAACACGGTCTCTGATTAACTAGCTCTAAGTCTTTTCATGTAGTCATCTAACAGAATTATCACTTCACTAAAATTTCTGTTCCCCTTGCTGTTTTGACAGTTGGCTTTTCGTTTAGCTCCACTTCCACTCTCACGATTAGTTAGCTTTCTTTCTCTAGTTAGCCTGCTAACACTCAACTACAGCTTCACAATGCCCGCCCAGCGTGCACTATGATTTGCCACAAAAAGATCTACGTCACTACGTTCGTTTCGGCGCTCGTTGGGTGTGCTTGATTTTCAAATCAGCGTGTTCCGTGTTCCATTAAATTCGTCGATGACGCTGTCTTGACGCAAACGCCTCCCATTCAGGATAACCTGGAGTATATAACCGATCTAAAATTTACAAGAATTGTTCTGAATGGTGCTAACTACATCCTTGGGTGCAAGGGGTTTGTTGCTTCTGAAATAAGCAATATTAATAATAACAACCTTATTGTCGCTGCCCTGTATTTTCTCAGCCACTGTTAGAGACTATTCTATTAAAGAGATGCCCTATTTCTTATGTATTCACTCTATGTACATAAACGTTTCAGTTTATTATTGCATTTTAGTTGAGTGTGTGACATGTCTAGTAGAGTAAACTAAGATTTTTTTTCTTTGAACATGTGCAAAAATCCCTAACACATATTTAAAGGTATAGTCCTAATTAAACGTGTAACCCTTTTAAATTAATCAATTAAAGCCTACCACCTAGTGGCTAAATTGTGTATCGGTCGTGATCATCGGCATAAAGCACACAAAAAAACTTCAAAATATTTCTGTTGAGATGACTGACACGAAGGTAAGACGGTTAGTGATAAAATATTTATGTCAGAGGGCTCAAGACTGCAAAGGTAATGTTTAAATGTAGCACTTTAATTTAGAATGAAAATGGTGCACTTTATCTCAGCATTTAGACCCCCGACTCAAGAAGAAGGCCCAAGACTTGAAAATTTCATAAGGTTGTATGGAAACCTGCACTTGAAAGCAGTGTTTAATTATAAGGTAAGGTCAAGCAACCAACAGGATCCAAAGGACTTGTTGCCAACGTCCTAGTCAACCACCACCTCCCAGAGGCACCACAAGACCTTCTCATGTGTTAGTCATACAAGGGGGACCCTCATTCCCAATATTAGGCAGGTGGCTTAGTGGGTAGTCCTTGTGATTTATGATCTTCTCATACTCGTGCTGTATTTAGGAAAGGTGGTGGAGAACGTTGTGAATGGGTATACCTGCACCGGAATTGAGGGCAACCCAGATCAAGCAGCTTGTCTCAGTACAGCCCTACTCCATCACACTAATTACTACCTTTATATATTATAAACCAAAGACCAAATTCCAACTGTCTGGGTCTGTGGTGTCATGATTTATATTCATGATTTAGTTGTTAAAATTTATGAGAGGGTAGAGAAAAGAACTGAGCATATTGTTTTTGTGTAATAAATAAATAAAATGTTACTTCCTTTAATTTTTCACTTGGAGGCAGTGTTGGTCAATTTCTCACAATGAAACCCATAAGTATGGATTTCATCCATTCATCCATTCTCTTCCGCTTATCCTTTTCAGGGTCACGGTGGGGCTGGAGCCTATCCCACCGGCCATAGGGCAAGAGGCAGGGTACACCCTGGACTGGTCACCAGCCTGTTGCAGGGCTAACACAGAGAGACAGACAACCATTCACACTCACATTCACACCTATGGGCAATTTAGACACACCAATTAACCTAACCCCACAAACTGCATATCTTTGGACTGTGGGAGACCACGGGAGTACCCGGAGAAAACCCACGCAGACATGGGGAGAACATGCAAACTCCACACACTAATTTAATTTATCTTCTTTTTAAGACAGTCCATCTCAGAGAAGTCTGTTCAAGCCACTAGCTTTCCATTGCACACTGTGCTTGCCCCATCACTTATCCAACTCTTAATTTCTTTTTTCAGTAAAATTGACTAAAATAAAGTTTGAAGTTTGACAGTAAGCATATAATAAAGGAAAACATGATGTATCAACAATATTATACACTAGATGCTTTATTTGTGACCAAATATGAGGCCTCCCAAGGGGTGTAGAACAAGATGCCTGTTATTATTCCAGATTTTCAGTCAAATGTACTGAAAAATGTAATGACAGCATACTGATTAAGACATTTTGTGAATGCATGTTACATACTATTTATTAGTCAAAGGAAATATAATATTGAGGTGAACACCCCCGAGACTGTGCTTTTCAATCACTTTTCGGTGAACAGCAGGCCTGTTTTAAGCTTCAGTTACCTGCTCTCTTGAGGAAATAAAAGTTCAGATGATGCCATTTATCACGAACTAAATGAAGAAAAATTTGTTACTGTCTAATACTGGGACAGGCCTTGGGCATATTGGTGGATTTTGGTTGACATATAACAAGTTCCTACAAACAAGCAAAGGGATAGCATGTTCATACTTCAATATTATTTCCCTGAAGTCTGGTTAGTGTTTATTTACACTGTAAGAAATCTTGTCATCTTCTCAAAAATATATATTATGTTGTATTACTAACTATTATTTATTAAGTCGAAAAACATTTATTCTTGATAATGATGATGATGATCATTATTATTATTACTGGCTCCATAGTGTGGACACAGATCCCTTTGGGTATATGTCAGGAACAGGGGCGTGGTGGCCATCGGGAGGTTTGAGAGATTTCCAAAACGGCCAGTCATTTCCAGGCCGAACCGGCCGGTGATCAGAATTTTTTTTCACCCAATTAAGCACAGCAGCGCTGCCGCTGCAGCTCTCACGGCCTCTCCAAACCAAGCTTCCGGGCTGAATTTCAACCCCAGCCCGCCCCTGGTCAGGAAGGACATTGATTGTAAAAATCTGCCAAAACAAGCATGCAGAATTTGGTGACCCCTTGAGAATAAGGGAGCAGCTGAAAGTAGCTTTCTGTTATTATTATTATTATTTCTCAGTTATCCAGGTATGCAGAATTAAGTGAAAATATAAGGTGAATGGTATAAATCATATTAGTACACTATTCACATTTATGACATTTAATAATCTTACCAGTATAGGTCATCACATTCGACAAGTTCAGCTTTCATCTTTAAAACAGTCATAGCCTTTTTCCTGCAGTGCCCAGCTGATTTAATTTAACAGGCAATAACTATACTGTTTGTTTAAACATTGCATGAGTCCTTAGTAGCAATAATACCATCTGTGATGCAATTATGGAAACCAGAGAGGCCTGTTAAGAACCAAGAAATCATCAATGCTTCATGGAACTGAGCTTCAGAGCTTTCTTGGAAGTAAGAGACAATGAGTATGAACTTATTCTGGTTATAATCAAGACATTACACAACCTGTTCTGCGTAAAATGAATGGAGGAGTCAATTAACAGTTGCACTGACTTATTCTATTATTTCCTTTAATGTTGCATATAGAACTTTATTTTTTGGATAAACCACAATAGCTAAGAGCAGATAGTTGCCGCAGGTTTTAAATTGGTTCTGAACCAACCAGATGGGGGGGGTCTTGACCCCTGATCTATTTCCCTCACACAGACATCCCCAAGTATCCATGACTGTGAAGCAGTGTTTATTAAATTAAATGTAAATTTGGAATGGATTATGACCAGCAGCTGACTGGCCATCTCTTTGGTGCACATAAAGGCACTTTGTCAGAGCATCTTTCCAAGAAGCTTTTATGAAACCAGAGTTCACATGATGGGAACAAATTTCTTGTCAAATAAAAACTTCATTTTGCTCTAAGTCAAAATAATACAACAAAAGTTCATTTTTTGGGAGGGAAAAATAATGATTTTAATGATGCACAGCTTCAGTGAATGACTGTGTCTTTCATATATAGATGCATGCTAATATTAGACCATAGATTAGCAGACAGGATATCTGCATCCTGTCAGAGATGCGGGGAGGTGACACATCTGTTGGAAACTGTCAGCTGCCCATTCACGTCATTACAGAGGCTGGGTGGGGAAAGGCAAGCCACTTTGGGACTGCTATGGAGAGATTCATTTGGAAGTGCACTAGAGTCACCCAGGCTTAAAAAGTTATTTAGAACTCCCTTGACAGCCATAAAGCACAAGTTTACTCTGAGCTCCACACGAGATATGTTCCAGGGGAAAATGTTGTTTTTCTTCTGGAATTCATACATGAGAATTCATGTTCGGAGCTAGAAAATGAATAAATCAGAGTTTGTTATGAAGTATGAAGAAACAAATACTTCTCAAGAAATTTCAAGAAAGAAATTAAATAGAAGCTTTGTGTAAAAAACAGACAAACAAACAGAAGAACCACTCAGACAAGTTATTCATATTAAAAAGTCAGTAGACCATTTCCAATTTTTAGTGAACAGAAGGATAGTAGTGTGGATAGAGGATTGTGTTGAAAGTAATACCTGACAGCATTTACACATCATCATTGCTACACTACTACCTATAATATTTTCTAAGACTTTAAATACCTTCATTCTTTAATACCTCTGCAAACATTCAGTCACTTAACCTGAAAGTAGAGCCACTGACATTTTCACTAAATATTACATAAGCATAAACAGCACACACGAGCACTGTTGCCTCACAGCAAGAAGGTCCTGGATTTGAATCCATTGGCCAGCTGGGACCTTTCTGTGTGAAGTTTGCATGTTCTCTCTATGTCTGCATGGCTTCTCTCTGAGTTTCCAGCTTCCTCTGGCCTTCTGGAAAAGACATGCATGGGGTTAGGTTAATTGGTGATTCTAAACTGGCCAAACTGGTTATCTGTCTCTCTGTGTTAGCCCTGCAATAGAGGGGCAACCTGTACCCTGCCGTTCATCCTGTGACAGCTGGGATAGGCCCAAGATATAATTAAAATGTTTAAATTCTGAATGTGTTTCATATTTTCAACTTTATATTATCACCGTCATTACTTTTTCTCAATGAACAGTCACTTGAGTATCAAGAACAGAGGTAAAGAGGATGTCACCGATGTCCAAACAGCCTAAAAACACACCATGTAAATAAAAATGTTGAGTTAAATAAAAGTCAATGAACTAAACTCTTGTACTCATATAATAATGGGAGATTTCTTTTCTTGGTCTTTTCTTTTCTAAAATTGGAAACATCCTGTCTCAGCGTTATGCTGAAAAGCTAATTTGTGCATTTATGACTTCTAGGCTGGATTATTGTAATTCATTATTATCAGGCTGTCCTAAAAGCTCCTTGAAAAGCTTTCAGCTGATCCAAAATGCTGCAGCAAGAGTACTGGCAGGGGCTAGAAAGAATCAGCATATGTATCCCATATCCGCTACTCTTCATTGGCTCCCTGTTAAATCCACAATTTAATTTAAAATCGTTCTTCTTACATACAAGGCCTTGAATAATCAGGCCCCATCTTATCTCAAAGACTTTGTAGAATCTTATTATCCCAATAGAGCACTTCGCTCTCAGATTGCTGGCATACGTGTGGTTCCTAGGATACTTAAGAGTAGAATGGGAGGCAGAGCCTTCAGCTTTCAGGCCCCTCTTCTGTGGAACCAGCTCCCAGTTTGGATTCAGGAGCCAGACACCCTCTCTCTATTTTATTTTTTGGGCCATTCTGCCTTTATTAAATAGCATGATAGTGAAGAGTAGTCAAGAAAGTAGGGAGAGAGAACAGGGGGAGAACATGCAGCGAAGAGCTGCGGACTCAAACCTGGGCCACTGACTACACCTTGCGTCATACTGCATGGCTGCCTGTTCACACCATGAGCTAATCTGGCAACCCCCCCCCCCTCTATTTTTAAGATTAAGCTTAAAACTTTCATTTTTGATCAAGCTTATAGTTAGGGCTGGATCAGGTGACCTTGAACCATCCCTTAGTTACATTGCAATAGGCCTTGGCTGCTGGGGGGGTTCCCATGATGTACTGAGTATTTCTTTTTCATTCACCTCTTTTACTCAGTTTATATACCACTCTGCACTTAACCATTAGTTATTATTATTAATCTCTGGCTCTATTCCACAGCATGTCTTCTGTCCTGTCTCCCTCCCTTCGCCCCCAACCGTTCACGGCAGATGACTGCCACTCCCTGAGCCTGGTTCTGCCAGAGGTTTCTTCCTTTTAAAATGAGTTTTTCCTTCCCACTGTTGCCAAGTGTTTGCTCATAGGCAGTCGTTTTGACTGTTGGGTTTTCTCTGTAATCATTGTATGATCTTTACCTTATAATATAAAGGCATCTTGAGGCGACTGTTGTGATTTGGTGATACTTAAATAAAATTGACTTGAATTGAACTGAATACAGTGCATGTTACCCTTTAACATGTTTTAAGATCTTTCTAATAATACTGGGTCAAAAATGACCTACTTTTAGAATTTCTAAATATGAGGTGTCAGAGCTTTCACTGTGACCCAAATGGTAAAACACTTGAGGAACATAATGCCCTACAAACTCAAATCTAGGTCACCTATACAAACTACTGTTGTATGTTTCAGCAGTATGTAACACACTGGAAAATAGTGTGAAGACTGGGCTTCTGGTAGGATCATCAGATCGATGCTGCCACACAGTGTGAGATATGAGAGAAAAATTTTCCTCAGCTGCACATCTAAATGTGAAGTTAAATCTCAATAAAGCTGCTCTTAAATATTCATTGGCTGTGTCACAGAGGTTGTCTCATTGCTGTGGTGGCTAATGAGAACGTTTCCTTATAGTGTTTACTAGGTGTGGGTAATGAGTGTGCCAGACACAGACGGGGGTGGGGGGGATAAGCAGCTGAATTTATGCTTTGATGAAAACAAATTGCCATGAAAAAAAATATATAGGTCAGCAAGGTTTAGAAGATCAAAAGATAAAATTCAATCTATATAATATAACCAGCTGCAGGAAGACTAGCAACCTTTTGTCTTTTAAAAGAAAACATACAGTATCTCTAATTATTTACAGATTGTCATCTGTGATGTTGTTTATCAAGGGTCACTATTAACCCACTTTTATCATTAGTCAAAAACTAGGTGAGCCTCTTGCGAAATCATTCAAGATGTCAGGTTCGTCACTGGTCATTAGCCAATGAGGCTAATGACCAACACAGAGGACAAAGACCTGTGGGTGACTGATATCCCAGGAATATAGGTCAATGGAAGGGAAAATGCCAAGATCAAGTTTATATCTGTAGAGTCATGGTATTGCTGTGATTTGTTGATGAGAAAATCTTTTTAAATGTATTTGTTCCATCATGTTTTGCTAGGTTTAGTTAATCCCATACATTAATCTGCACTAATCTCCAAAATGTGAATACATCAGTTATCCATAGAATAAAATAGTCGATTAGATTATATTTGTGCATGTCAATGTTTACACAGGTTGCTATGCTTCACTCAACATAGATGACATGTGTCAGACTTGTAGGCATAGTAGATTGCATTTACTACAGATGTAGATGTTTCAGGTTGCTAGGTAGTGGGATGTGAAACTAATTTTCCCACTCATTGCAGGTCAGCTTTGTTTGTTCGGTGTATTAATAGATTGTCTGGAGCCTATTTTAGAGTGTGTGAGCTATCAGAGGTTTCATTCAAAATTTAAAAAAAGCATCTTGGGAAAACACGTAGCATAAATAGCAGGGGAAATCTAGGTTTGTTAGCTTTCTTTAAAAAAAAAAATCATAGCCTACCCAAATCTTTTGTTGCAGACATTCTTAAAAGATAAACAAGAGAAACAAGAAGATTAGTATTCTCTTGTTCTCCTTTTATGTACATTTTACATGTATGTTATGAATCCTGTAACATGCTTAAAGGACAGTGAACACAGTAGGGGTGATCATTTTTACTTACTAAGTGAAAAAAATGAATAAATAAAATAATTCCCCACCCATCCTGTGGGCGGTCTTTGCCCTCCAAGCTTGGGTCCTCTAACAGAGGCCTGGTAGCTTGAGGGTTCTGCACAGTATCTTAGATGTTCCCAGGACTGTGCTTTTCTGGACAGAGATCTTGGATGTCATTCCTGGAATCTGCTGGAGCCATTCTCCCAGTTTGGGGGTCACTGCCCCGAGTATTGCGATTACCATGGGGACCACTGTTACCTTCACCTTCCACATCCTTTCCAGCTCTTTTCTGAGTCCTTGGTATTTATCAAGCTTCTTGTGTTCTTTCTTCTTGCTGTTGCCATCACTTTGTATTGCTATATCCATCACTACGGCTTTCTTTCTCTGTTTGTCCACCAATACTATGTCTGGTTGGTTAGCCATCACAAGTTTGTCTGTCTGTAACTGGAAGTCCCACAGGATCTTAGCTGTGTTATTCTCAGCCACTCTTGGGGGGCGAATCCCTTTTTGATCTCGGGACTTCCAGGTCATACTTGGCACAGATGTTCCTGTATACTATGTCAGCCACTTGGTTATGTGTTCCATGTATGCCCTGTCTGCTAGCATCTTGCACCTCACTATTATGTGCTGGATTGTCTG
>JAVDPK010017110.1:0-14379 GCA_034780415.1 Cichlasoma orientale | reverse complement strand
TTCATAAAGCGCCTTTCTACAAAGTTATTTAACTTAATGCGTTCATTCACACATTCAAATATGCACTAATATACACTTGGAAACTGTTAAAACTGTTAGGCACAAAAAAAAAGTTTTTTTCCAAAATGTGAGAATGGCCAAATATAATCAAAAACAATTCGTCAGTCTTTCCTGTGAAAGGTAATCTCATGTGATCCCGTTTTTACCGTAAATTGGTTCGAAAAACTCAGAGTGCAGCATCTCTCTCATATTATAGTGGCCGATTTTGCCCCCTCCAATATGGCGGTGACGTAGGCATACGTAGGCAGCGATCAATACGGTATCTATGTATATATATCTATGGTTCCAATCACTACTATGGCCACAGGTGTACAAAACCAAGCACCTTGGTATGCAGACTGCTTCTACAAACATTTGTGAAAGAATGGGTCGCTGTCAGGAGCTCAGTTAATTCCAGCATGGTACCGTGATAGTAGTGAAATTTTCTCACTACTAAATATTCCACAGTCAACTGAGTGCCGTCTGCCACCCAGGCCAGTGTCTGACCTAACAAATGCATTTCTGGAAGAAATGATCAAAAATTCCCATGAACACACTCCTAAACCTTGTGGAGAGCCTTCCCAGAAGAAATGAAATATAGCTGCAAAAGGTGGGCAACATCATATTAAACCCTGTGGATTAAGAATGGGATGTCACTCAAGTGAACGCAGACGAGTGAATACTGTTGGCAATACTGTACTTTTTTTTTTTTTCAAATTACGGTACAACAGCTTAATAATTTTTCTAACAGCTCCCTCCAAGGTATCAAACATATGACGTGCATAAGTAATTAGAGGTGGAAGGAAAAAGAGGCATGAACATGTCCTTATGTGAATACGAATCATGCATGTTTAAAACTTACGACAAGCGTGTTGCATATATTGACAAAGCTCTTTAAAAAATGTTGTTATGCCCCAGCAGTAAGTTGTTTGGTTTTTGTGACTAAGTTGTTTCATTACCATGACGATGAGGTAGAGATGCATGCTGGGTAGTAGGAAGTAGCGCATAATATATATCTATGAAGTAGCGTATGTTATGCACATGTCATCGTCAGTGGTGTGTTCATCCTGTCTGCAGCCATAGCTCAAGCTTTCTCTCCCTCTTTGCTAAGGCATTGTCTGTGAGTACAAACTATATATTACTTGTATGCAGACTGGTTATATGTTGTGTTTTGCTAGCATCTTTATATTACTAGTTACTAGTTAGTCGTGCATGCTATGCTGTTTATCCATATATTATGTTGACGTGTATGCTAATCGAAACGTCTCGTTGTAATTGTTACAGTTTCACAAGATTCTCACTAAACCTCATGGAAAGAATTACCTGTGTCCTGGAGTTTTTTGAGAGTGTTTGAACTGATTGGAATCCAGCCCATGATAGTTAATATAAAGTTTTAAAAACTGCACTGCAATCAATGCAGTGCAATAAACTGGCATAATTTGATTAGAATTTCATGACGGTGAATGGTTCAAGGATTTACTACAGACACAGGATTTTATTGGAATTATGAATGAGATGTAAAGCTGTTATGATAAGTATGCATAAGAGATATACACAGGCGTGTTCATTTATTAAACTTACTGGTTTAGATGGAACAGCTTATTTCATCTCAAATGATTTATCACAGACAGTCTGAGTAGTCCAGTAAGTCTAAGAAAGTATACTGCTAAGCTGTTATACTGCAGCATACATAGAGAAGCATTTGCTTTGCACTTCTTGCTGCAAAGACTTTACTGTATTATTTACAACCTCTGTGTGTGTTTTCTTAACATTTCTCCATAGGTTCTCACGGATGAAGAGACTGATAAAAGTAGGACAGAGAAAAAGAGAGAAAAAGAGAATCTTTGTGGGACGGCAGTGGATACATTTGTGCATATTATAACTATTGATCTGGAGAAATTTCTGTTTTGGGGAGTCTGTTGTTTGTTTGTTTCATTTTCTTTTCTTTTTAATTAAATATCTTCACTAGCATAATTAAACACATTCTACATATTAAATGTAGGAACATCTAATAAATAATATTAAAAGGCTCAGTTAGTCTTGTGGATCTGTGCACATTTGGAATTACACGTAACATGGAAACTTTACAAGTAAAAACACTTATCATATGTTAGTATGTTGAGACACAAGGTTAAACTTGAGAAGGTTACGTATTTACTTTAAAAAACTGCATACTTGCAGTATGTTTTTATTGCTTTTAGGTATGATACAATTGTAGACTTGGTGGTCCTTTGGTATTTATTAAAGTGTACTCAAAACTGTCATGTTTGAAGTCATGAAGTAACACTAATGTAATGTAACTACCATTAGTGATATAAACATCTTTTATGTGTTGTTGACAAGGACTTGTATGGTTATTTTGCTCTTTCTTCAGGCACAATAACAATCCATTCTTAATTGCTGGGCTTTAATGAAATACCTGCTGGATGCTGTATTCATAAATGACCACGAATGAAATATGTTGTAGCCTTTAACACTTACTGTTCTTTTGAGACTTCTCTGCTAAATTGTTAAAGTTTTCAAGGATTCATAACAATCAGAAGGACATTATGTTAGAATATCAGGTAAAACATGACACAAGTAATAAATATAAGGTGCACTCACTGGTCACTTCATTAGGTATACCTGTTCAACTGCTTGTTATTGCAAATATCTACTCAGCCATTCACATGGCAGGAACTCAGTACATTAGACGTGGTCAAGACGACCTGCTGAAGTTCAGAATGGGGAAGAAAGCTGACAGCTGAATGGCAGGGTTAGAATAAACAACATGAAAGCATGGATCCATCCCGCCTTGAATCAATGGTTCAGGCTGGTAGTGGTGGTGTAATAGTGTGGGGGATATTTTCTTGGCACACTTTGGGCCCCTTAGTACTAAGTGAGCATCATTTAAACACCACAGCCTATGGGAGTATTGTTGCTGACCATGTCCATCCCTTTATGACCGCAGTGTACCCATCTTCTGATGGCTGCTTCCAGCAGGTTATTGCACCATGTTACAAAGCTTAAATTATCTCAGACTGGTTTATTGAACATGAAAATGACTTCACTGTACACAAATGGCCTCTACAGCCACCAGATCTCAGTCCAATAAAGCACCTTTGGGATGTGGTGGAACAGGAGATTCACTTTATGGATGTGCAACTGACAAATCTGCAGCAACTGTGTGATGCTGCCATGTCAATGCGGGCCAGAATCTCTGAGGAAAGTTTCCAGGACCTAGTTGAATTAATGCCACGAAGAATTAAGACAGCTCTGAATGCAAAAGGTGGTCCAGCCCAGCATTAGCAGGGCGTACCTAAAGAAAGAAACAGCATTATACTGCATCGGGCACACATCACAGTAGAGATATGAAACATTGTTGAAAATGTTATTGCAAATATCTTGCTTTCATGAGGTTACAAAAAAATATACACGTGATAAAAGAAAAATAAATAAAATGATAAAACCATTAAAATATGTGTGTGCGCGTGTGTACACACATTCAAAAGATTAAAAAATAAAAGCATTTTTAACTGGAAAAAAATGCAATGCAAAAAACAAAACAAAAAAGAAAAGAAATTAAGCTCAGCATAGTTAAAATCACGCTATGCACCATTATTCCAACACAATAATTGGATAAAATCATCTAACTTTAGTAGACTAAAGCTAGTAAATGGAGTAGCAAGTGCAGTCAGAACACACTTACACTGCAAATAGGTGAACTGTTGTAAATCTCAGGGCCTTTAAATGTAGAGGTGAAGGGACCTTCCTGGGCCATAGTCTCTTGTCCCACCAAACAAGAGAAATGGACAAAACTGCAACCAAGAGTAAAGTCAGTGGTACTCGCAGAATTTTAAAAGGCTCAAAAAAGTTTAAAGTAAAATAGAACAATTAAGTTTGATGCTAAAATTCTAAACTGAGCCAAAACAATGGACAAAACAGTAGTAGCTGAAACTAAGGGTGCATTAGTATTAACTGATTAATTTAAAAGCATTCTATATGCAAAACAACTCTGAACAGTTTCACACACAGCGCACCTGTGAGTATCACTCCTTATTCCTGCTGCCTGCATAATTTGGAGAGCCTTGCTATTACAATTTATTAACAGAACTTTTACTACCTCCAAGTAATTATTTTGGATTCATTTAAATGCTATCTTGTTTTTTTTTTAGTTATTTCTGCTCCTGCTGTGATAGACTTGATATTCAAACTTAAACCTCCCAGCTGTAGATTGATGCTGCAGACTGGAGTGACCATGAAGGACAGCACTCACTGTAAGCAAGCTGCAATGAAACACATTGCTCTCAGGGTTTTAGGAGTGATCGATTTCTTGTGCTGACCACTAATCATTTAGTCATTTCTAAATAAATTATGTGCCTGCTCCTCTAATATGTATGGAATATGAAATTGAGTTCCATTTTGTGCGGCTCTAAAAGAGAGAGACAAAAAAGCTCTGCCACACTTTCCGTGTTACCAAACGATTGGTTTCTAATCTATCTGTACTTAGATCTGTATTACAGGCTCATATTAATGCAACTTTTACTGGTGCTGCTATTCCTTGAAAGCTGAAGAAATGGCAATTGAGAAAATAATAGTGGAGCGATGAAAGAGAGCGACAGGCACTAAAGGTAAAGTGTAAAAGCTTTAAAAAAATGGCTTTTTTTAAAATTTATCAAAGAGTGCAGCAAAAACAAAGGAAAAGACTCCTCAATCAAATCAATGCACCAGTTCTCTAAAGTACACTTGTGCACATTCTCTATTACTTTTAAGTCTCTTGAAGAAATTGCCACACTTCTTGTGTGGATTAAGGCTGTCTCATGTGACATGTAATGCAGTTTAATGCTAAACTGACTCCATGATGATGTTCAGGGCCTTGTTGGGGCTCATACTGCCTGTTACAGGACTTCCTGGTCCTCCTGTCAATTAGATGACTGTAGTTGATGTATGTTTACGGCCAATGTGATGCTGCAGAATCAATCTGACACCTATCAGATGCTTACCTGATGGTACTGTGCAGTGGAAATGAATGTGAACAACTTTTACATGTATGTCCAAACGTGCTCTCATCACTTTAACATTTGCTGGTCAGTGGTGTTACTTCACTGCTGACTTGCAATGCTTTCATTTTGTAGTTTAATTTGTTAAACCCCGACAATACTATTCGTAAAAGGGTATCATGACAAGGTTTCCATTCAAGTGCCTGTTCTTACAAAGCCTTTATATCCACGTGTCCATGTAAATTTATGCATTTATTTAAATAAAACTTGCTGGATTTAGAAAAGCATTTAATGGATAATACCCCTGGAATAATGCCTAAACAGCGTAACTGTATAAAGATTTGTATTTGTGGAGAATAATACAAGTCTTCTAATTCCCCACATTGAAATCCATAACCTCTTGTCTTAAGCAACTGTATAGCAGCATGAACAAAAAATGCAAATCTTGTTGCATTTAGACATTTTGTTTATTTCTTGTTATGCTTGGCACAGCATGTCAAAATTCACTTGGAGACAAGAAAGAAAAAAAATGACAGCCTGGAATTTAAAAAAAAGGGTTTTATTGAATTTATTCTTGCAGAAAAAAAAAAGCATTTTGTCACTTAGAAGGGATAGTTTTGACTGATACAGTGACTACAGCCAACTGCTGTGAGCAGTCTGGTCTGGTGTCAGATATCAGACAACACTGTTAGAAATTACTCTTTGGCTCTCCTTATCACCTGCTTCATGGGCTGTCATTCACCGGGAGGAGACAAGGCATGTCTCATTTACTCTTCGTGTCAAAATTTGCGCAATCAATCCAGTTAATCACCTTCACGGGTGACGGGTCGGACAAGTCATGAGGCATCAAGAACAAATGTCTCGGTGCTGAAGCTGTCACTGTTATTTACAGGCAAAACAAGTAAAGTTGGACTCTGCTGCAGTGGCAAGTGGATTTATTGGGATTAGTGAGAAGCCTAATGGGACCCCTGGGCTCTTATCATTATTTCACACAGAGCAAACCCTTCCAGGTGGGATTAACCAAAGTATGAAATTAATTTTTTAATATTTATAGCACGCTAAAATGAGACCCTGATAATCAGGATTTTTTTTTTTTGCGTGTGAGAATGATGAAAAGAGATATTTTGAATTTGGCACCTTTAGGGCTGTTTACCTGCTTTGTTCACATTATCTGAGAGATTAATGCCGTGATTAAGTCTTACCTTAGACAGATCTTAGCTTTTATTAGCCACCAAAGGTCTGCCATCAAGGTTTTTATGATTTATCTTTAAGTGATTCAGGATGTGCATAAACACACATATCTTTAAGCAGGTGTGATAGAACAAACTCACATAAAATGAGATTAAAAGAAGAACTTGATAAGATTGCAGAGAAGATCCATCAAAAGTCTGTAGGCACCGAATTTGATTAAAATAGTTATGATTTTAAGTTGTATGTTTGTTAGTCTTAGACCTTATATATCCTTTTATTCATGTGAATGGACTGGTACTTATATAGCACCTTTCTACTATATTTGAGCACTTAAAGCACTTTCTACTACGTGTCTCATTGTTATTTTATTATTAATTCACGTGAAAGAGAAGCACAAGCCACTATCACATCAAAAGAAGGAAGAACACAACAAAACCCAGGAGATGATCAAAACAGAGTTAGTTAAAAGGTTAAATGACCAAAAAGCTAGTGATGGGACTACGGTGCAGAGGCTTCGGAGCGCGTGTCAAGAAATCCAGGAAGTCTTATGACGCGCGGATTGATGCTTACTTCAATAAGGGCGAGTGACGTCTCTAGTGATGTCTGAAGCCACGCTGGTTCAGGTAGTGTTTTTTTTTTTTTTTAATTAAAAAAAAAAAAAATACTCCTGGCCTACTTGCTGAGAAGAATCAGCTGCAATCAGAAGGGCGGTACCCAAGACTGGAGCGAGCAAGACACGTCCACTGGGGCAAAAATCACAGCAGTGTTTGGAGGTTTGAGCAATGACTCAAGTTGAAAAAGTTCTCTCAGGTCTCTCAGCTTAAAACTTAACAGGCATCAGGCTTCATCAACATAATCCACCAGCAGATTGGCCTCTTGCTAATACACACTAGACAGCATGACTTGAACTCTGAAGTTTTATTTAGGGGCTGGTCAAATTTACTATTTAAAAGTAACATTTTATAAAATCAATATAAGCTACCCTTCAGTAAATTGACCTTCTCCTGTGGCCTTTTCACATGAATAACTGAAATGCCGTGTGACAACAGCTCTCAGAAGGATTAAATTAGAGAGGAGTAAAGTGCATTTTATCCTGGCCACTGTCTCTGGATATATAGGTGCTCTCACGAGGCCTAGCCATTTAGTTTGTTGAGCAACAGGTCAAAGAGAGGAAGTACCTGTGACCACACAGAACAACAAAACACCTCAACCTATCAAGTACTATTCACACATACATTTGAGATCCCAAAAGGATTAGGCTTCTTGACTTTGTTGACCCATTGATGTTTACTCAAACACCAAAATGAGATTAATCTTCTTGCTTGTAATAAAATATATGTTTGATACATAGATATACTGATAGTGTCATTCCAATCCTCACAACAAATACCACAGCTGAACATCATGATTTTGGTTAATATACAGCTGTTGCTACTTTGTTATTCAAACTGAAATAGGTTAGTTTTAAAGTTGTGCTGACTGCAATGGCCAACCCCCCCCCCCCCCCCCCAAAAAAAAAAAACAAACTATTTCCGATTTTGCCGAGTGACCCGGCTGGTTTAAAAAGAAGAAAATGTCAATAAATGAGCAAGGCAGAGTAATAAGGAGAGCAAATACTGGACACCAGTGAGAATAAAATAATTTAATTAAATTTACTTCTTAATTAACATACCTAAGTAGCTCGACATCACGGCTTCCTGAGACGTCCAGCAGGTGCATTTTCTGGGGGCTGCAAAAAATAAATTGGCAATATTACTACTGGTCGGACGTGGAATTGCCCGTTTACATATACAGTAGAGTTAGACAGACACTGCATCTTTTAGAAATAAGCTACAAAATAATTTGCATTGTAGATTTTTCTTTGGAGACAGACTGACCTGTGCTATTGCTGGAACTGAGGTTTATTGCTGTCCAGGAATCTCACATAAACTTTAAATAACACAAGATTTTGCTGTAAAACTACAAACACAACTTGATGGATACTATACCACAGTACAAAAATCTTGAGCCACCCCTCATTTCTTTATATTTTGCTTCCAAGGACCCAGGCTTTCTTGCAATTTTTTAAAGTACTCTTGAGCAATAGCTCTCCAGGCTTTCTGAAGGCACCTAACTCGAGCGGTGAACCAGTTTTGTAACTACACATAAGTAGCAACTTAACAGAATACCAATTTTAAATTGTATTTTTAGGCATTTTGTTAGCAGCAGCCTGCTGCAGAAACATGTAATTTGTTCCCATTTATTTAGTTGAATCTAGAAAATGGCCAAAGCTACACAGTTTGAAAGGCATAAAATAGTGTTTTTGCAGCACAGAGCTATTAGCAGAAAACTATCTAAAATATCTTGGCATGATATACAATGTGTCCTTAAAAATATGAGGAAACTGGACAAGTGGAGGACAAAACAAGAAGTGATGGGCCTAAAAAAAAACCCATGGGATTTGGGCCGCAGCACTCTTGACTAATGAATTTGTTAAGCACTGTATAAAGAAATGAGGTGGGGCTCAGGACTTTCGCACAGCACCACATATTAACTGTCTTTTAATTACTCATATAACTAACATGAAACCCATTCTGGATCGTACTTGTCCACTTTGACCCCAGACAACAATACCATAATTAGCTCAGGCTCAGCTGCATATGGTGCAGTGATCTGAACACATCAGAAATAATTCACTAATTATTCAAGATGTGGAAACACCGATTTATGGAATATTTTGTCAGGGCTGGGAATAGTTTTAAGACTATCAGAGGAGAACTATTACTTATTTGGAAAAAGAAATGGTGAGATTGGGGATGTTTCAGCAGTATGTTTAAAAACTGGCAGTTTTTCTTTATGCTGAATAAAAGAGGAACAATAACAGAACAACTATACTAATGGCAAGGGAACATTTTCAGCTATACATTAGAGAAATGAGATTTGTTGGGGTCAGCGATTTTTGCAGCACATTTATCTTAAGTGATGCATCCTGCATGGGAACAATACCAACTGTCTATGTTACCATGATACTGCTTATTATACAGAGTTGTGTCTTTATTTGCATTTTGTCTGTGGTCCTCTCACTAGTTCTACATGTACAGTGGCTTGGTGGGTAAGGGTGATGGCCAGTATTTCTAGGAACAAGTCAGATTCACTCAATGAAAAGCCAATGACAGTTGTCATGGTGCCGAGGAAATGTGGTCAGTAAAAATTGATCAAAACACACCCACACAGTGTTGACACAGAGAAGCATATAGTTTTGAATGTGACTCATTTTTTTCTGACTTTTTTTTTCCTCCCCTGGATTAAACTTTCATGTCATTTAGCACTTTGCTCATCTTTGTTGATTTCTGGCTTGAAGGTCTTTTTTCTTTCTTTATCCTCAGCAGCAGCAAATCATTTCTTCATCCCAGCATCATTTTCAGTAGGTGCTGATGTTGTTGCAGTAATCGCAGTTATTAATTTACACTGCGGTCCTAATTTTCAATTCAGTTCACATTTATTGGCAGCAAACTATGTAGAATGACTATACTCGAGTCTTATTTGTTAACCTTTTCAGGTAACCCAACAAAGGCCTATTTGAATATCAAAATGTCAAAATCTAAGCTGCAGGCGGTGAAGCAGATCTAGAATCAAGTTATTACTTCGTAGGGTGGTTCTTTGGTTAAGGTTATACCAATTGGGGGCACTGCAGAATTGCAGAACACCATAAAAATTTTAGCAGGTTTCTGAATAATACTGAGAAGAATGACAAAGAACGTTGGCAGGTAAGTAATTCAACGGGGAATCAGCTCAAGGTAAGTCTCCACAGACGGGTTTTGGGACATGTAGGCAGGTTATCAACAGAGATATTTTGAAACACTGCTTCAAAGTGCGGTTCACAACACCCACGTCATTTGATCGCGGCTAATTGAGGTTTTGGTGTGCTTCACCTCTGTTTCAGCAGGTGGCCCACCTGCTGCTTGTAGGCTTGATTGACAGTATGAAGAACAACACGCTGTCAATAACCGTACTCTGCAGACTCCTGCAGCAGCAACCGCAGCAGAGGACTCAGAAGACAATTTGTAGGAATTCGCTCCTTTTCCTCCACCTGTTTTCTACCTTTTCTTGAAGTCTGTTAGTCTTTTTTCACATTAACTTTGATTCCAAACTTTTTTGCACTTGAGACGCAGTGGGTGCCTCAGGGGAAACGACATTCAGCACCTGCATTATTTCAGCGCTGCTTTTATTTAGGCAACAGTCAAATCCATAAAAGCTATGTGGTTATGACAATAAACACAGAAGACTTTTCTCAGTATGTTTTATTCTATAAATTGGTTTGTTGTGCATTACAGTGAATTACTGAGCAGCTGAAACAGCCTCACATATATTAACACAACAGGGAAAAAAATAGAATTTGCTAAAACACACCATTACAGTCACAGCTTGGTGTCTTTAACAAACTCAAAGTTCTTCTTGATTTGTTGTGCGGGGATTTCTCCAAAACATGTATTGATCATAATTACCGATAACCTGGTATGATTAGTACTCTTGTTTTTGAATTGTGCAACATTTTTCTGTGTTGTTTCACAGAATCGCATTATCAAGATGTGAAGACAGGAAAACTGCCCAGTAGGAGTCACTGTGGAGATGTAGGGCATGTTGTTTCGAAACCTCAATACAATTTCTTCAAATGTTTCAGTGTTTCACAAAGCCTCACTTTGCCCATCGCTACTCTCTTCCAGCAGATAAGTAGTTTAGCAGGTGGGATGAAAGCGGGTCAGGCAAGAATGCAGCAGGGCATGAGGCAGGCTTTCCAGCAGGTTCCCTGAGAGGATGGAGAAGACAGGCAGGCAAGCACAAGGCTGACAAGAAAAATCAAACGAGCAGGTAAATCGAAGCTGAGTAGCAAGAGACTGGACTAAACTACCATCCAAGTAGGACAACAATCTGGCAACAAGCGGTGGTGGAGGCTGGGTTCAAATAGTGCACTGATGGAAGATGACAGATACACTATATTTCCAAAAGTATTCACTCGTCTTCCTTCACACGCATATGAACTTGTGTGAGATCCCATTCCTAATCCATAGGGTTTAATATGTTGTCGACTCACCCTTTGCAGCTATAACAGCTTCAGCTTTTCTGGTAAGGCTTTCCGCTAGGTTTAGGAGTGTTTATATGAATTTTTAACCATTCTTCCAGAAGCACATTTGTGAGGTCAGACACTGATGTTGGATGGGAATGCCTGGCTCGTCATGTTGGAACAGGAAGGGGCCATCCCCTAACTATTCCCACTTAGTTGGGAGCATGAAATTGTCCAAAATGTCTCGGTATGCTGAAGCACTAAGAGTTCCTTTCACTGGAACCAAGGAGCAGAGCCCAACTCCTGAAAAACAACCCCACACTATAATCCCCCCTCCACCAAACTTCAATTCAGGTTTTTTCAGTTTTATTTATATAGCGCCCAATCACAACAAACAGTCGCCTCAGGTCGCCATTTGGCAAAATGCAGACAGACAAGTAGTACCGTTCTCCTGGCAACTGCCAAACCCAGACTCATCTATTGGATTGCCAGACGGAAAAGCGTGATTTGTCACACGTCTCCACTGCTCTAGAGTCCAGTGGTGGTGTGCTTTACGCCACTGTATCTTTGCAAGGCTTTGTGTTGCGCTTGGTGATGTAAGGCTTGGATGCAGTTGCTCGGCCAAGGAAAACCCATTGATTGAAGCTCTCTATGCGCTGTTCTTGAGCTAAGCTGAAGGCCACATAAAGTTTGGAGGTCTGTAGCAATTGACTCTGTGGAAAGTTGGAGACCCCTGTACACTATGCACCTCACTGACACATACCACTGACAGTTGACTGTGGAATTTTTAGCAGTGAGGACATTTCACAACTGGACTTGTTGTACAGGTGGTGCTTGATTTTATACACCCATGGCCATAGAAGTGATTGGAACACCTGAATTCAATGATTTTGATGGGTTAGTGAATACTTTTGGCAATATAGTGTGGGCGTGACTGCCTGGGGTTTCCTGAGACCATTCCTACAACTGGAAGATTGGTTAATTTTCATCTACCCCCACATTCACACAGACATAAGAGAGAGACAGAGAGAGACAAGAGGGAGTAAAAGAGAAAAGCAAGTCTGCACCTGGAGGACGGGGGAACCATGACATCTTTAAAAGCAACTATTTTCAATGCAATTACTACCACCAACACACCAACACAGTTGCTCCCACAGTGGAGTAAAATGCGTAAATGAGTAAAAAAAACAACTTAATTTTAATTTTTTTTTTTTTTTTGCTTCCCCGTATTCCCATTAACACCTAAAGTGTGTTAATGTAGTGAAGCAGTGTGCAGCAACAACATACGCTAAGTGTAATTGGACCTAATAAAAGGAGCATTGTAGGCCTACTTCCTCCGAGTACACAAACAGCCTCTGCCGTAAACAACTCCACACAGCTACCTGTTGAAAGTGTCATGAAAAATGATTTATTGTCTTGCACCTACACTCAATTACGCTGTTTGTATAAAGAAGTCAGCATATGGTGTCTCTGCACCACTGCTGCTGTAGGGGATATTTAGCTGAAGAATTCATTTGGTTCATCTCCTCGTGACAGGCCTGAGAGTTTGTTTTGTACCTGAGGGTGAAATATTCTAAAAGGCAACTACTGAATGACTCTAGTGTAGTTTTGCAAATTGCTCATATCTCAGATGTAATGAGGTCCTTGTTTAGAACCAATCAATTGGATGGCAATTGCTTTGTATTCAGTGTGTCCATATTTTCCTTCACTCTGTGCGTTCTTCCAGTGGAGTACAACAGGTTGGCATCTCTGGAAGATGCATTACACAGTATGTCTCTTATAGCAAATCTATTTACTTTTGGTTTTAACTTGTTAACCGAAGCAAATTTAATAGCTGAATAGCATGAACTGATCTCAACCACTTGTTTGTCTATCAGTCACATCCTATTAACAGATCCCACTGGTTGAATTGGCGTTTTGGCTGGCTGAACAAAAGAAGTAAGATAAATGCTGACAAAAACATCTTACTTAATTCTACTTTTAAGTGTTACTCACTATGATGCATTTTTTTTTTTTAGATTTGACAAACACCCTGAGTACTTCACTAGTCATCAAAAATTGAAAGTTTTAAATATGAGGGTTTTTTTCTTTGTGATTTACTCTCTTTAGTGGAAGAGTGCGATAACAACATACAAACAGTACTGGGTCACCATGGGTGGCAACACAGGGTACTTTTATATGGTACCCTGTGGAGTTTTTGAACATTTTTTTTGGGAAGAGTCGTAATTTCAAAATCATACTCTACCAGTGCGTGTAAAAGGAGAAGTAAATATCTGCAAAGTGTGTGTAAAAACAAACGAAAGAAGCCTTTTAAATGTTTCATGAACATGTTTGATAAAAGTTCCCAAAAATAAAATGAGCAACTACTAAAACATGATTATTTGGCATGCTGTTGCAAAACTTAGTGAAAACTTTTTTTTTTTTTTTAATTACATGTACTGGAACTACTTTTGACTGCTGCCTTGCTTTTTCTTTCTTTCTTTCTTCTTTTTTTCTTTTTTTTCTTTGCTACTTTGTGGAAGAGGCAAAATAAATAAATAACATTTTTGCCTCTACTGCAGCAGTTCTGATAGGAACAGATGTTTGAAAGGGATGAAACCTCCAGCTCCAATTATCCAATCACTCTAATTTTTCATCTTCTCCTTTTTTTAATCTCTGGTAGTTTGTGTGAAATTATCACTTGTGTGGATTGGTGCAGGATGCTGCAAGGTACCATGTAGACAGGCAATAATGAGGATATGATTCCACAGTCCATGAAGCGTTTGAAGAAGGAAAGTAGAAGAGCAGGAAAAAAAAATTACAGAAGAGAAAATAATGGTGGAAAAGGATTCTATTTCCCCAAACTCTGTCTGGACCCACAGGCAACAGAGGAGCATCTGTTTTGGGCTATGGGAGACGGAGAGAGCAGCTAGATGTTTCTGCGTTCTATTTTCTGGATGCTTTCAAAAGCAACTCACCCATTAGCATTGGAATTGGTATGTTAGAACACACAATGATAGTCTGCAAATGCAAAAGAAATTTAATTTAATTTAGTACTTTTTTTGAATGTCAGTCAGTGTTAATTTCGTTGACGAAATATTTTCGTCATAGTTTTCGTCAACGACCCTTTTTTTCATGACGAAAACGAGA
>JAVDPK010017109.1:0-14402 GCA_034780415.1 Cichlasoma orientale | reverse complement strand
TGCAGGCTGTGCAGAGATGCCCCTGAGACAATCCAGCACATAACAGCAGGGTGCAAGATGCTAGCAGGCAGGGCATAACCAAGTGGCTGACATAGTATACAGGAACATCTGTGCCGGGTATGACCTGGAAGTCCCGAGGTCAAAATGGGATACGCCCACAAAGGTGGTTGAGAATAACCGAGCTAAGATCCTGTGGAACTGTAGTTGAGGTAGTGAGGTAAATATTACACTCTCTCCCCCAAAAGCAATCCAAGGATGTTTATCACATACCAACATAGTGATCTTCCTGTATCTGCGCTCTCTCACGTGACACTAACAAGCACGAGGTCTCTTTTACCTATGTTGGAGCTCAGGTTTGAGCTCATAGATGGAAAGCTCCATCTATGTGGAAAGCTCTAGTTTAAGTGTCCTGTCCACCATGTTTCACTTTTTCTTCTTCATCTGTGCCTCAGAAAAATGGAGCTGCTGCCTGATTTTTGGAAGGAGGACTTCTGGCTTCCTCCTGGTGTGACATGGAGAGACATGGAGCAGCTGGCGGATTCCGATCGTCCCAGACCCCAGGACCTTCTCATAGCTCTGCCCCTCGCCCTAGGCTTTGTGGCCCTGCGCTACGTGTTTGAAAGGTACCACACAAGCCTTCTTTGTTCTGATGAGGTTGAGTGAGCGTTTGAGATAGTGAAGGGTCTGCAGCAGAGCGTGCAGCTTTGACAAACACTTTATTCCACCTAAGCAGAAATAGGAGACTACTTACATGTCTCTTTTCAAAAAACACAGTCATCTGAGGTTGTTATCGCGAGTGAAGAAAAAAGAGTCACGCAGCATTTACTGACTACGGCCGAGCATCCAGTGTCATAAAGAGGGCTGTAAGAGGATCCGAGCTGTGAGACAGGTGAACAGGTGTTTTGGGAGATCATTGTTAGCATTGGGAGGGGGAAAAAAAAGGACTTTGGAAACTAAAGAGAGGAATACAAACAGAAAGGAAGCAAGGGAGAATTTTAGAGATGTTCAAACCTAAATGAAGGTAATTAAACATATTAGCTTTAAGCAAACAAGCACAACACGCATCAGGAGACTCTGATTGGTTGTTAATCATACTGAAAATGCCGTGATTGTCAAACTATCTCATAATGAAATTAACTAATAAAAGCAGCCTTGTTTGCAGGTTTGTGACAATGCTTTAGTCTAGTGGAGTTTTGTTTTTTTGTAACTGTTTTGAGCGGTAATACAATACATCCATGCACAAATGCAATCACATGCCGGCTGCCCGGCATTCTATTTACAGCTAAACAGCCGCTGCAGATCGGCTGCCCTGAGTGTCCCTCCTCATCTCTCTGAGCTGCCTTTTGTTCTCTCTGCCCCCAGGTTTTTTGCTCCACCCATGGCCAGATGTCTTGGGGTGAAGAATAGATTGAAAGTGACTGCTACCCCCTCTCCAAAGCTGGAGTCGTTTTACACCCAGAGGAGCAGACAGCCGACACAGGTGAGTCAGAGCAGGCCTCTGCACACATGCTGTTTAATCTGAGGGGGGTTTTTTTCAGTCAGTGACGGAGCTTCAGGTCCCTTTGCAGAATTCGATTTAAAAAGATTAAAACAGCTCCTTGTCACTTTCAGATGTCTTCAGGAGTTCAGCCAAAGAGACGTTTCCCCTCGAAACCTCTCATGTGTTTTCATTTGAAATTTAAATTTGTGTGTAAGGGCACTTTGTTTTTCTCTCCCCTACAACACCTCACAACCCCTCAGGTTTATCTTGTGACCCTGTGAAGGGGGCCTGGCTACTCTGTTGGAAACTACATGACTAAACACTATATTAAGCAGTTAAAACTAGCTACCAGCTACTCAGCCTCATTTAATACTCTATAAATCACAATAAAGGGCAAATAATTTACCTTATTTGCTCTTTATTCTCTGGGCACACTGAAAAAAAAATAAGTTTATGGGTTTTCAAGCTTCTTAAAGGTCCATTCATATCTTTTACTTCCTCCTGTTAGTTGCTGCTGGGATCGGAGGGGAAAACACAAGTAGTGGGATAGTTCTTGGAAAGCCAGGCCCGGGGTGGAACCTCGCCTCACATGTACAGGAGTCATGCACACTCTTTGTTCTCCGTCAGCTTTCAGATAAAGTAGAAATGAGTCCAGCAGATTACTCACATTTACTTTCTCTCTAAATAAATATTTTTGGTCCATCTGCGGTGCCGGCACTAAACGACTACAGAGCAGTGGCCCTTACGTCGCACACATCGTGAACGGCTGATTCTACGCCTACTGAGACTTCAGGTCAAAGGCAAACTTGATCCCCTGTAGTTTGCATACAAACCACACATTGGGCTAAATGATGCTGCCCTCTGCATGCGTCACCAACCAATTAATCTCAAAGACAAGCTCACAGAGATGGTGTAGAGTCTCTCTTTGTTTCCTGGATCACAGACTACTTGACAGAAAGGCCACAGTTTGTCAGGTTGGGGAACCGTGTTTCTGGGACAGTAATGAGCAGCACGGGGGCTCCACAGGGGACTGTCCTGGCTCCATTCCTTTTCTCATTGTATACAGCAGACTTCAATTCTGAGTCCTGCCACACTCAGAAATACTCGGATGACACTGCCATTGTGGCGTGCATCAGGAATGGACGGCAATCTGAATATAGGGATCTTGTTAAAGGCTTCAGCGACTGGAGTCACAAAAACCACCTCATGTTGAACACCTCTAAGATGAAGGAAATGATAATAGATTTCTGGAGCACACTAAAGACGTTAGAAGGCATCCTGATCAACTCTGATCACCCACTTTATAACATCTTTATGGAACAAAGAAACATCAGTACTGGAAGACTCCTCTCAGAAAATCATTGACACCTGCAGTCATCAGGCTTTTCAGTTCTCATATGTCAGACATATGAATTTCCCTCTGGGATCAATAAAGTTATTCTTATTCTTATTTGTGTCTGTTTTTGGTTGATTTAAGCTTAATGAAGGAAGAGCTTCCGCAGCCCTCATTTGTTTCTTCTCCCTTCATGTCCACCATTTTTCCCCACATTGTACTCAACATCGTCCAGCATCGCTCGCTCCATCTCATCTGTTTCTGTGCTGTTTCTGTTTCAGAGTGACATCGTTAGCTTGATGCTCCTGTGCGGCAAAACGCAGAGACAAATAGAGACGTGGTTCAGGCGTCGCAGGAACCAGGACAGGCCGTGTCAAACCAAGAAGTTTGGTGAAGCTGCGTAAGTGTTTTCCCTCCACACTTCTGTCCAGTTACAGATGAGTTCCTTCAAGAGTAGACCCTCCACCCTCCACTGCAAAGCCCAATCCGGGGAAAGCTCTCAAGAACTCCACTAATTTTGCATGAGTTACTTCTCCAAACAGAGACACTGTTAAAAACTTTGGCTGTTGACGTTTTTTAAAATGCTTTTTGTTTGGTCAGAATTTCTTACCTCAGTTGCTATCTTGCAGTTGGAGGTTCTTCTTCTACCTCACAGCTTTCGTGGCTGGACTGTCCTGCCTAATTGACGTGAGTGTTAAAAACATTTTACAGCAATGACATTGTATCCATACTATTGATGCTAAAAACTATCATTTGTAAATAAGTCAAAACAAATAAACATAATTTGAAAATTGAAAATTCATGCATTTCCACCTGTTCAGGCTTCTTCTAAAGTTTTTCTTTGTCCTCGTCTCTGCAGAGATCCTGGTTCTGGGACCACAGGGAATGTTGGAGGCAGTATCCAGTTCAGGTGAAAACATTGCTTCCATCACATGACTATTTCAGTAAAACAGAGTCTGCTGCATTAGATTAGTCTCCAGTAAGCTGTTCTTTATAATCAGGAAAGACAAAGTAAGGCGTGAACTGGAAAGCCTCATTCTTTATGTGGAAACTGTAACCTGTGTGTGTGCATGTAAGTAATCCAATTATACTTATTTTAGTGAGGAGATGTAAAGCAAGCACGATATAGTAAATCTATACTTTCCCACTCATACTGCAGAGAGTGAATAAATTTATTTATATAGCACCTTTCAAGATCCAAATCACAAGGTGTGTCACATCAAATAAAGAAAAGCAAAAAAATATAAAAACCAGGACAAAAATGACACCAGAACACGAGATGTGCAAGCATGTGCAACTTTAGATTAGAGTCAGTTACTCATGATTGGGTTACATAAATCTAAGTCAAGAATTGGAGGCCTTGAGGAGGAATAGCTCATTATAAAGAAATTAAACATATTTATGCAGTTTTTTATTTGGCTTGATGGTTAACTTTGGCCATGAAGATGCATTAGTTTGATGGTTAACTCACCCTGGTTCTATATTTAGAAAATGAATCAATTAAACAATGTATTTAGTAATAATATTAATATAATATCTTGCATGCTGGAATCAGTGATTTTATTTTTGTTGCTATTTTTGATTGTAAAGGGATTGTACCTGCAGTCTATCAACTTCTAATTATTTTTAAGTGCTTACTATTTTTAAGTCAGTAGTAAATGTCCAGGTGGGTTTTTTTTAATCACTTTTAAAAATCATGCTTCCTCCTCAGCCCATGGAGAGAGCTCACTACTGGTACTACATGCTGGAGTTGGGATTTTACGGCTCTCTGCTCCTTCGGATCTCTGTGGACATCAAGAGGAAGGCAAGGATGTTGAGCCCCGACGGCACGTCGCAAAATGTTTATTTAAACGGAAGCGCTTGTGCAATAAACGCCCCGTTATGTTACGCAAGCATTGCATTGTTAGCAGCTGAGTGACTCACTGTGTGCACTGTCCTTTTAAACACACCAGGGTTTATATACAGATTGCTGCTGACTGAGGTGCACTTGTCACACAATCTACCACAGAGTGCGTTGCCAGATTTCCTCCTGTCTCAGTTGCCCTTTAGAGAAGTTAGCTATTAGGATGAGATCGGCTTCACTGTGGTCATATTTCATGCTTCACTCCCTTCACTTCTGCTTTAATGAATAAAATCATGCTGCATGTGCTTAATGAGTGACTGAAAAACCAGGAATTTTATTTCTTTCGTTTTACTGTGGAGATGCTCACTAAATGTTTGCCTTGCCAGGATTTTAAGGAGCAGGTGATTCACCATTTGGCTACCATCTTCCTGCTTAGTTTCTCCTATTGTGCCAACTACGTTCGCATCGGCACCTTGGTCATGCTGCTCCACGACTCCTCTGACATCCTGCTAGAGGTAACATGCTTTCATTTATACTACAGAAATTAAATAAAGGTCATTTACAATGCGCAAATGAGATAAAGGGTCATTTTTTTTTCCACATGTGCAGGCAAAAACTCTTTAAGCGTCTTTAAAAATATAATATTCACACTGGCCAGTTTTCTACATTGATGTAGGAAAGTGTAAAAAGTAAGAAAATCTGCCTCTGTGAACTACAATCAGAAGTTCACACTGCAGTTTAGGCTGTTCTTAAAATGTGCGTCTAAGATCTCTGCAGTAGCCTGCAGGAAACTAATAGGACTTCCTTCAGCAGAAGGATCCTGTGACTGTGTCCTGATAGCTAACAGTGGTGGCCTTTGTTAACCTGTGCAAAAGACATGATTGTGCATGGGAAACACAATAAGCTACTTCCAAACCTGGGCTGCTTGGTGCTTTATTTTTGCACTGAGTATATAAACGCACACAAATAATGGTGATAACGTGTCAGTACATAGTGTTCTGCTCTCTGTATGGAAACCTGCTCTGACTTTTCTGAAAACATTTTCCTATTTTTCTACTATTCAAATCCTGTGCTTTGGCTCATTAACTCTTTTTTCAAAATGCTTTGACTAAAAATTAAATTATCGTGGTGAGTTTGTTCCACATAGCGCTATTGTTAGGTTATTGTTTATGTGACTTTATTACGTGGTTATTATTTGTGCAGTCTGCAAAGATGTTCAACTACGGCGCTGGCTGGAGGAAAACGTGTGACACGCTGTTCGTTGTGTTTGCTGCGGTCTTCCTCGTGACTCGGTTGGTGATTTTCCCCAGCAAGTAAGAGATAATTCCATCTTTTTTTTTTTTTTAGCTTGAAAACTATAAAATACAGCTCAGATGAATTGTAACTCTCTTGTCAGAAACTTGACTCCAACTGTTTGATTACTTACAGAATCATTCACACCACTCTGGTACTGTCCATGGAGGTATTTGAGCCCTTTGCTGGCTACTACTTTTTTAACATCCTGCTAATGGTGCTTCAAGCCCTTCACATCTTCTGGGCTGGCTTAATCTTGCGCATGGTCTGTAAGTTCCTGAAAGGCAAGGTGAGAACCAGCAGCATAGTACGGGCTGCATTTATACTTATATTAACATTTTCTTCATAAGCCAAAATGCTTTTTTTTTCTTTTCCTTTCTTATTTTGCGTTCCAAATTGACATTAAACTTGATGCTACTCTGCAGTGCAGCCAAGTTAAATGTATGCATATGCAGTATGAATAAATGCAAACAAGCAAGCAGACAGTGAACATCACATCAAGAAAACTGAACCACAGTCAGCTTTGCGTCCTGATCCGCAGCCCTGTGGTCACAAGAAAATAAATCAGCGTCATTTGCTAATTCGTACTGGACCATTTTCACAGCTTTGTAATTTGAAACCTTCTGCTTCTGCCCTCAGCTGGAAAAAGACGAACGCAGCGATGAAGAAAGTGAGATTGAAGAGGAAGAGGAGGATAAAGGAGGTGAGGAAAACAAGGACCAAGGAGGCGACTGTTACTGGGAGAAAAGCAAAGACTCTCTTAACTCCAAACTGTCAATGCTGACCAACAGTTGTGTCCTCAATAACCTGACCAACCACAGGTCGTCTGTAGTCGACAGATTGCGTAAAGCTCAGTAAAAGCTTCCGTCGTTTGTTTGATTTACTAATGTGAACTGGGCGTGCTCTGTCAGAGCTGCGTCTGTGTGTTGGATGATGCTATTGTGTTTCACTTTTAATTGTGAGATGAACAAAACCAGCAAACAGTCTCCCTAAAGCAGCTGTCACAGCAGAGGATCCATCTTCAATCCATCGACGTCTGGGTTCTGGGCCCAGCACGCGCTTTCGCTGCGCCACCCTGCTACACACAGGAAGCACAATCCTGAGTTTCAGTCCCTGCTCAGTAACGCTGTACAACGATCCTTCATAATTCACTTGTCTTTAAAGAGGGATGGCAGCCTTTATGTGAAGTAAAAATTTTGGAACTGTTTTGCGCTTGCTAATGTCCACTGTAGCCTTCACTGCATAATGGTTTTTATTTATGAGCCTCACAAAGCAAATGTTTGGAAATACAAAAGAGATGACTAACAGGGAGATTTAAACAAATGAGTAGGTTGATTTATGTTCAAATATAGATAGAAGTGCTCTTTAAAAACTGTAAAATACATATGTTCAGCTGACGTTCAAAGGCTTTAAATAAAATGACCGTTTAGTCTTTCCACGTTTGTTTCTTTTGTGATGTTTAAGATTCAAAATATTTCAAGATGTGATTCTGTAGAATTAAAGTACTGTGAAAAAGTCTTGAGCCACCCCTCATTTCTTTATATATTGCTGGGGAAATGGGAAATTTGAGCAGAGACTTATTGAAATGTGTACAAGCATAAGTGGAAATACAGCATTTTGCTGCCAAGTTGTCTGTCTCTGCTCCTTTGAAGCAGAATATGAAGAAAGGGAGGGTGGCTATAATAGATAGTATTATACTGTGTAACCAGCACCGCTGTTGTCCATCGCCATCTGCTGGCGCGTTCCAGGAACACACTAAAGGACGTGTTAAGACTCAATTTGCAAAATGGCCAATAAACCATTTTGCAATTTGAGTCTTTTTTTTAAATGTAAGCCCTCTTTCTTGTGAAGGGCTTTTCATGCACACTGAGTTACAAATTTTGCAGCAGAAGAAAAGATAAAAAGCACTATGGTCTTTATTTTAAATCAGTTCTGTGGTAAAAGCCTTGTTCCAAAATGTGTGCAGCTCCTGATGGGTGGATGGATGAAGTCTTTTAAATCACTGCTCAGTGATTAATCCATCCAATCTGTTCACAAGAAAAGGTTTAATTTCTCTCCTTTATTGTATGTCATGTGGGTGAAAGTGTCAGTACATCACTCATATTTGATCATATATAGTGTTTAAACAGATGACTTAATTTCTATCAAAATAAACTTGAATAGTTATATTTTCAATTTCTGCCAAAAGCAGGACTCGAACCAGTGACTTAGAATTGACTCTTCTCTAAATTGAATATGTACAGAATAATAAAAGTTGAAGGCATTTATAAAAAAGCAGCACTTCCTCCCTTTCCTCTCTCCTTTTCACCTCGTTTCACTTGCTTTTCTTCTCCCCGTCAGGATACCAGTTGTAACTTTTGGTGCAGTTAGTGCACTTGGCTGTTAACCATGAGGTTGGTGGTTAAGGGACAACCAACATTTATGATTTTATTTTTTTAAAATCATTATTTGATCATTATTGTATTTGAATGGAGCTGTATTTCTGTTAATCGATTTACTGTCAAACATTGTAGCAAACACGATTAACGAACAACATGTTAGAACCCGTGAGTCTCATACCAACCTTCGATACTTCACCTGCGCAGAGGTGTCAGCACAGCAGATAAAAAAACAAAACAAAAAACCCTCCAGAGGATTATCTTGTTCTCCTTCTTAAGCTCGGCGCTGCGCTCATCGAGTTCCTGTTTTCCCGAGCTGCTGGTGAATGGTAAGCATGCGAGCTTTCCTCTCCTTAACCTCTGAAACTGTCATTTTTGCTGGGAAACTGCACTGCACTGTTAAAACATTATTATACTGGATTTATATGAATGCGTTTTTGAGCTTGTATGTTTGCTTTGCTAATAAGTGCTGTGATATACTTACCAGCACATAGCTGTTTTTAAAAATAAAAATAAATAAATAAATAAATAGAAAATAATATGAACTGTTCCAGATACATTTGTGTACTCATAAGTAGAAAGATGTAACTTGTTAGTGCAGGAACAGGCCGAACAACATGTTTAAGAGTGACTTCTCAGCTGGCTTCAAACAGGAATTCTGTGTGTTTGCTGCCTCATAGATTTCACACATTTTATGTCTTCTTTTTAGTAACCAAAGATGCAGATTTTTGTGAAAACACTCACTGGTAAAACCATTACCCTTGAGGTGGAGCCCAGCGACACTATTGAGAATGTCAAAGCCAAAATCCAAGACAAAGAAGGTAGGCTACCCTGTGCTGTCGCATGCTTTTTAACTGAAGCACCAATAATGTGGGAAACCTGTTCCTTTGCTTGTCGTATGGCCATTTCATAGTGGAAGCTTAAATCTAATCTTTGGCTTTGGAGCGACCTGCCTGATAACACTCCTAAAATTTGTTACTTCCTTCAAATCACTTATAGAAAACACATTTTTAATGTCGACGTGCTTTCATGTGATGTTGTCTTTATAATCATCTCATTGTTTTGTTTTTTATTTGTTTAAATTCAGCATTCTGCTTTTGCTTGTCTGTCAAAGCACTTTGTAAACCTTTTTTTTTTTTTTTTTTTTAAGTTTTATATAAATAAACCTTTTTTCCCAGCACCTTGTTGACTCTATGCCACAAAACATTTAAGGCCGTTCTGAAGGCAAAAAGGGGTCCAACCCAGTTCTGAAGAGCTGTTACTAATAAAGCTTGGTGTATGTAGTAATAGTAGTACATGAACTGGGATTCAAGTGATAAAATAAAGTTTATATTATACTCAATACTATAGACAGCAGCCCATAGTAGCTGTAAACATTAGGTTACTTTCTACATCTGATGAGAGTTGTTTTTCCTCCTGAAGGTATCCCTCCTGATCAGCAGCGTCTGATCTTTGCTGGGAAACAGCTTGAGGATGGACGCACCCTGTCAGACTATAACATCCAGAAAGGTAGATTCCACCAGCATGGAAGCAGCCTGTTAGTGCAGGAACAGGTTACTTGCCCATTTCCTTTTCTCTCCCAGAGTCCACTCTCCACCTTGTCCTGCATCTGAGAGGGGGCATCATTGAGCCATCGCTGAAGCAGCTGGCTCAGAAGTACAACTGTGACAAGATGATCTGCCGCAAGTACGTATACAAACCAGCACACTCTTGTGGTGAGACTGAACCCATTTTCAGATGTGTGAGAGGATAAAAGACATAAAAATAAAAAAAATGTTTTGAGCAGGTTGCTTGAATTAATCTGTTTCCAGGTTGCGCGGAGAAGAAGTATTTAAAACTCTATGAGAAAGCTTAATGTCTCAAATTAAAGTTGTTCCTTTTATACCTGAGTTTTAATCTATGCAAAATGACCTAAGCTGGTGTTTGTCAGAGTGGCGTATAGGGTACAGATACACACACGTGGTCACACTTGACTCCAAAATGACCTGTAAAGTATGAGATGAAATAAATAAATAAAAAGTCCAACCATTAGTATTAAATAAAAAAAAATACATTATTAGCAATATTAGATTATTACTGAGTGGTTGGTTAGATCCTTTACTTCTTTCAAAGAATAATTGGCAGAAAAAAAATTCTGGAGAACATTCATTGTACTTCAGTGGCGGCAGAGTATAACAAGCTTCGATGGTTCCAGCTCGAATGTTAGCAGAGAGTTATTAAAGCCTCAGTAAAGCAGAGACCTGCAGCTTCCAGAAAAGCTGAATGTCATTTTGAGCTAAACATCTGCACCATCCTTCTCAGGTGATACGCTCGTCTGCATCCACGTGGCGTCAACTGTCGCAAAAAAAAGTGTGGACACACCAGCAACGTCAGACCCAAGAAGAAGCTGAAGTAAACGGCTGGATTCAGTAACCAGTGTTCTCAATGAGGGCAGTTCATTTTCTCACTCACAGTACTCACAGTACCCGCGCTCTTTTGAGCATTTGATTGTGTGACTGCAGCAGCTCAGATTTTGATCAGAGGGTGAGCTCTGTGGACGTATACTGTAAACTGTTGGGTGTGTCTAAGTAGGGTATGCTGAAAGCTGTTAGGGCGGTCAGACTCATCCTTGGACACCTGCATGCTTTAAGGACATTTTGAGTTTGGATTTTGTCTCTTAATTAGTCTCATCTGAAAATTATTAGAAGAAAGAAAAAAAAAAAAACCACACACACACACACACACACACAAACACAGAAAATGCTGCATAAAGTGAGCATAATCTTTGCTTTTATTTCCAAACCACCAGGACACAGCTCAGAGAGCTGGCATCACTGTTCACATTCATCCTCAGAACAGTAAGGCTTAAAAAATGTCATACAATACAGTCTGTGTGATAAAAAGACTCTGAAGTAGACATTCAGTATTTCTTTTTTTAAGTATTTAATTATTCACACAGTACAGCCACAATCTCAAGGCCTATGGCATACTGTCCACGGCTAAAGGTAATGTGCTCAAATGTAACAGAAGGCAGAGAACATCTTTTCTTCAAATGCATCACACCAATGAGAGAAACGTGTTACTTAAGATGTGCAGCTATCATAAATAAGTTACTAAGTTAGTGCTTTGTTAATAGATAATGTACAGCATATTACTCAGACTGGACTCGTCCAAAAGTCACTTATATTTACCTTTAAGACTATGTGATGCAGTTTGTTTTCCTATGGTTACTCCCTAATTGTAGCTTATTGACATATCAAAACCATTGTTATGCTAACCTTAATTGCTTAATATTTCCTATCTATTAACATGTACTTAAGTAGCTTACTGACCAATCAAAGGTTTCCTATTAGAAGAAATGAAGATGCATTAAAAGACAAGCCACTGAAAAAAAAGCCTCCACTTTTCCCTCTGCTCTTCACATTTGATCTTTGGTGTCAATGTTCAGATGCTGTTTCTATTCAAGTTGTGTGTCCTTGAATAACCATAGTATCTACAAGCACACTCCTTCAGTATCCTTGAATATTTATCACCGCCTGTTCCTGTTGAAAAACTAACATGTGTCTTTCATGTTACACGTTACAGCTGCTAGATTACTTTAACTACGAGACCTGTGTGAACTGTTAAACCAGTAATAAATTAAGGTGTATGCAGGCTCTTAAATAGGCTAAACTCTTTTTTTTTGTCTTGTGCATTCACTTTTCAGTTGCTTTTTCTCAATGCATGGACTCATTTTGTTGTAAAGATGGAAGAAAAAAAAAAAGGCCTCTTATCATTCATATTGACACTGCATTACCATTTTGGGTACAAAGGTGATCCTTATGAAAAACCACAAGCACCAGTTCTAAATCCTAAATGTCTAGCATTGTTAAGCACTTACCTTAAAGGTTGGTTTATTGCATTGAGTGTTACCCTCGAAAGCAACATGAAGCGTTACATTAGATTTGGACAAGCTCTACCATTTACATGCAGCTGCTCAGGTCAGCACCTGCACGATGTTGCTGCCACTGCTGCGGCACAGACATGGGGTAACCTTCCTGCGGCCGAGGTGGGTTTTGTGCTTGAAGAGGATGGGGACCAGCTCCATCTTATTTTGTTTACTGCTTCCTGCCACGGCCCCCGCCATCGCTTCCATTTCTCTCACAGGTTGCACTTTGCCATTTCTCACCCACCCTTCTTATTTGTCAATAAGTTTAACAAGGCTCTGGCGGAGGTCATTAAGGTCAAAGATCTTGATGTCCAGAATTTCTATGGCCCTCTGGATCTCAGCATCCAAGCGATCCCGTTCCTCCAGAGAGTTACCCAGGCTCTGCTCTGTGTTCTGGATGCGACGATCCAGCTCGGAGTTTCGCATCTCCATCTCCTGAAGTGAACGGGAGACACGGAAAAGGCACAAGTGAGAAGGTTTAACAGAACCTGATGAGTAATGAAGACATGCCACATTACTGTAAAAAAAACAATGCGACTCCTACCCGTAATCTGTGAATGGCCTCATCCCGCTGATGTTCCATTTCATGGTACTCTGCTTTCTTGCTTTGCAGAATGTGAATTTCCTGCAGAAGGAATGAAAGGTACCCATCAGAGAGTGGGTTTCCGCATGCTGTGCTGATTTATCATGATTTCCTTGTTATTTAATAATTATCCAACCTCATCTTTGGCCTTCAGCAGGGCCTCCAGCTCCTCCAGGGACTGGGTCAGCTCATCCTTCAACAGATCACTGGGGCCTTGGCCTCCATGGGCTTCAAGATCAGCCACCTTACAGAGCACATCAAATTAAATAACGACCAGCTTAGAATTAAACTAACGTGCACGGTTTTTTGACTGTGGGAGGAAGCCAGAGTACCTGATGGACATCTACACAGGCACAGAGAGAGCACGCAAACTCCCCACAGAGAGGCTCCAGCCCACCCGCCCTTCATAATTTGTATGTTGTGCAGCTTTTCTCCAACACAACCCGCCTCTTTCTCCGTCTATCTCGGTTTCATAAGAGCGCTGTGGAAGTGGACAAAAACCCACAGAGGCGAACGCTCACTCTGGCTGGCACCTCACCATGTGTACAATTCCAGAAATAACTGTGGTGGACAAACACAAACGGCGGCACTGCTTTCTATGCACTAAAAATGAAGGCCGAAGCATTAAATTTACAGATTTTTACATCCTGCCAGTCAATCTAAGTGCTGAAATATACACATGCGCAGACTGAGGTGGAGGATATTGATTGATCAGAATCATTCACATCATTAACTGATGACACGTATTGCTACTTCAAGCCACAAATATGAACCCCACTGTTGCTCTAATAGGGTATCTGCCAGGAATATATGTAAGAATGTTAATCCACCCCATAGATAGGTTCAACCGAGCAACCAAAAGAACTACCCCTGGCATAGCTAAAAACTTTTCTTTTTTAGATCACTAAAAGGACTGGAATTACAATGCTCCTCAAAGCTTTATGATGCACTATCAGTGACCTCAGTTTAGACAACCATCCATTTTTATCCAATTCAGGGATAAGCACTGGTGCTGGAGTCTATCCCAGCTGTCACAGGGCAAGAGGTGGGATGTAGTCTGGACAGGTCACCAGTCAATCACAGGGATAACACATAGAGACAGACAACCATTCGTGCTTACATTCACACCTGCAGCCAATGATTAACCTACAGTAGCATGTCTTTGGACTGTGGGAGGAAGCTGGAGTACCCGATCATGCGACCTCCACACAGAAAAACATTTTATGCGTAAAATAAAGATATAAAATGAATGAAATCCTCACTGCATTGCATTTCATTCGAGCCCCATGAATCGGAAAGAAAAACAGAAGGAGACCTCTAAAAACACCCCCCGTGCCCTGCTGGATTATTTTAAACCATGTATGGTTTAGACTAGGAGGAGCAATAAAAAGAAGAAAGGAAAAAAAAAGAGAAACAAGTGGATGCCAACTCCCTCTGGTGATTTTTCATTTTTTCCTAACTGGGGCATTGAAAGTAGGATATTGCTGTCCTACAAACCCACCCTCTATCACTCTCTCTCTCTCTCTCTCTCTCTCACACACACACACACACACACACACACACACACACACACACACACACACAC
>JAVDPK010017108.1:0-14405 GCA_034780415.1 Cichlasoma orientale | reverse complement strand
AAACAATAAGGATAATGTTTAATACTGTAAGAAAATTGCGTTAATTAAAGCAATACATCATCATCACACTTGACATATAGTAGCAGTCAGTTTGATCACTGTGTAATGTGCTACATTATGTTCATCCAAGAGGATAATAATATTGCATTTCATGACGGATAATATGAAATCATAGCGCATATGGGAATTGTGGAAAAATAGAAATACATAGAAACATTCACCTCATCATAGAAAAATAAGAGAGTTCTTTTCAGTTAATGCTGTCGTAACCATCGTAGAGCTGGATATTTCTTCTCTTCCTTCTGTCACCTTTTCCATTTTATGAGCAACCCATTTGTGATTGTAACCTTACAATTAACAAAATAAAAATAACAGTTTCAATTAAACCCGAAGCAAAGAAATTAGATTAAAGAATTGGTCAAATATGTTGTGTGATGATCAGGGATGTAAGTGTGGAGTGCAGGTACAGTACAAGGGCTCTCTGAGTTTATCTGTTTATCACACTTAGAGATGTAACAGTTGATATTAAACTATTACCGAGTATTCGGAGCTTCAGCTGCATCAAATTCACCGTTATCAGCTTTCGTTCAGAATACGACGTCCTGATGAGACGGCCAGCGTTTTGATTTGGCCGGAGCTTCAGCAACAGCAATGTGTAACCTTTCGCCACTCAACGGTCTCATCGTTATAGTCTAGTATAAGTAGCACCACAAAAATCTATGTACATGAGAACTACTGAATATGCTTTATGCTTATTCTGACACCAGAACATATTCTCATCACATTTGCATTTGGAGAGAGATCAAAAAGGCATCTCCAACATCTGTACAAACACAGTCCTTACTCAACATTATAAAACAAAACAAAACATGAGGTCTGCCCATTTTCTGAACACCCAGAGCCACATTTTAACAAACATTTATATCATTAATCTGGAAAAAAAAATGTTTTTTTTTTTTGAATAAACGTTTATTATTTGAAAATAAAGCTTCTCATCCAGCAAATACACTCACAATTTTTTTTGTCTTTTTCCAGATCTCAGACAAGCAACATGCATTGTCGAGTACAACAGTTCAACATGATAACGTCCATCAATCAAGGCTAAAACTGCAGTAATCCTTCAAACACCTTTTACTGTAAATGTGAACGTTACTGAGTGATATGTCTATACTGGACAGAAACCCGTACCGGGTACAAAATACTTTGTCCTTAAAATAAAACAGTTTAGTCGTCATGTGGTCATCTGAACACTTATACTTTTAATATGTGCATTGACATTCAATCACACTGTTTTTTGTTTTTTTCCTCCTCATTTTCTGCTAAGAATCAAGTGGCGTTAAGGTGTCAGTAGCTTTGGGACAGACCTCACAGAGGAAAAAAATAAAATAAAACAAAGGCATTACCACAACCTTCTAACATCGTCATTATAAACATACATTGAATGTAACTCGGATAGTGCTTTATATTGTTTATAAAACATAAATACACATTGACAGAGGCAGTGATATCGTGCTTCATGTTGAGGGCAGTACTTTAATTTTATAATATATATATATATATCTATATTTTGCTGCTTTAGAAAAATATTAATTTTCATATTTTATCTTGTTCTTCATTGACAAAAATATCCCATTTAGATCTACAGACATTCATACTTTACAATCATGGTATATATAGTTTTATATATATACATGTTACCTTTATCTATGTATATGGTTATGGACTTACAATTAAGATTTGTTTTTTTCTAGTAGTGCACAACATGCCTCCAAAGTTGCCAAATGAAAAAAATACAATAAGATAATGTGTACAATGCATTTATAATAGGAACATTTATGAGGAAATCTCCCGATTAAAATGACAGAACATACAAAATAATAAACAGTAACAGTACAAGAGAAAGCGGAGGTCAATGCAAAACAATTAAACACACAAATATAAACATTAAAATATATAACAATTCTCACTCAAACATACAGGGGAAAAAAACAAAAACATAACAAAAAAAACACAAATTTTACAAATTCACAGGCAAAGGAAAGGACGCTTAACTCCAAAACAACAGCCCACACGTTCTCCCCTTTTGTTTCCAGGTTTTGCTTTTGTGCTCACTGGCCCCATCAACCTCAATAAAGAAAGAAATAAACGGGCCAGGTGCCTCAGAGTGGACGCACTCACAATAAACGCACCTCCACCTCATCCCTGCTATAGAGATCAGAGGAAGTACAGAGACCACTGAGCCCAGTGTTTAGAGGTTGTCTGAATCACTACAAAAAAGAAAAAGAAAAAAAGTCTCCTCTAAATAAAGGCATCGGTTCACATCTGCATGATTCTGAGCAAAACTCTGAGCTGGTGCGCTGCAGCAAACATCTTCAGTTGTTGAAAGCGATGGTGTGAATATACGCATGTAGGCCCAGGGCGATGAGGCTCTGTGGTATGGAGGTGTTTTTACTGAGGTCACCCTTCCACACAGTTGGCAAGAGAAGAAGTTTTTTTGTTTGTTTGTTTTTTTTTTTTTTTTTCTGTTGTTGCTTTGTTTTGTTTTGTTTTTTACTTTTGGTCACAAAAATCCATCATTAGGATGAGAGCCATCCTCTATCCAGACTCCCTCAGAGCCTTCCTTGATTGCTTCCTCAATTCCTGCTAAGTCTCTCTATATCCTCGCAACAGGTGTGTCTAATCTTCATTGTGTGAACAACATGAAAAATGGCTCAGCAGAAGACAGTGGCATCCATCTTGCTTTTTTTTTTCTCTGTGTGTGTGTGTGTGTGTGTCTGTGTTCATCGATTATACGTCCATGTGCATGTTCAGAGTATTTAGCTGCTGTTCACTGTAAGGATTTGAGCAACGTGCTCCAAGAAAAGGTTCTTCCATTTGGTGGGGTTGTGTCCATGTCCTTGTATGACAGGGTGCAAAGGGGACATGTTAGTTGAGCCGGCTTTCACTCAAGGTCCCAAGGGCTGGAGGGGGTCTTCGGGCTCTCGGGGGTCGAAGACTTCAGAGAGAAGGAGAAAGAGACAGAAGAGGAGAAAACAGAGATGGGTAGAGATGGGTCGCACAGCAGGTAGGCAGACGTCAGAAGATTTTTTTTTTTTTTAAAAATGAGAAAAGAAAGCACAAGATTAAGTGGAGGCTGTGATATTCAGATCCTTAACTTGCCAAGTCCAAGCAGCGAATGAAGAAGCAGAGGGAAGTCGAGCAGATGAACAGTTAGAGGTGAGCGAGAGCTCGGCAGCCTGTCTCCCAACAAGAAGAGACTCTGAACAAAGTGTCCTTCGTCCCTATTTCAGATTTGCACAAATACATTCAGCGAGAGGAAGAAAAGCATGGAAAAGGATGGGAGCACTGGAAGAGGCGCAACCGACAGAGGGAACAAGGTGGGGGCTTTTGTGCTGGTTGGAGTGTAACGTGATCGTGTTGAATGTTACTCAATGAGAGTACAAGCATAAGAGAATTCATTGTGAATTAATCTGTTAAATCAGAGAACTTAAGATTGGCAACATGGACTTGGTTTTGTAACCCAGTTTTTATTCGCCTGTAATGTCCAGTTGCAGGTTTAATACAAAACTAAAATATATGGAATGCTAAAGGTTAGAACTAATGTGCAACTATTTGTATGGCTCTTTATTAGGGTGCATTTCAGAATGTGTAAACTTTAATCCAATCAGACATAAATGATTGGTTGTTTTTGTTTTTTTTTTCTCAATCTGTGAGACTGATTGGTACTCTGCGTGTACTTGCTTCAGCCTCTACTTCCAGCGAGAATAATCTGCGTGCGTGTTACTTTGTGTATTCGTGTGTATGTCGGTCAGTCAGAGTGCCAGCAGAGAAGGCGAGTTCAGAGAATCGGACGACTGCTCGCTACTGCTGTTCCGCTGGTTGGCACTGACCCCGCAGGCTCCCTCTGGGTAGGTGAACACAAATGAAGATGTGTATGAGGTGTTGTAGCTGCCAATGGCCGCATCGTCATGGTTAACACCACCACCACCACTGTCGCTGGCCATAAGGCATGGCCCACCAGGTGCCAGCTCACTTGAGCCATAAAAAGAACTAGAAAACTCTACCTCCTGCATTATTCCAGGCTGGGGCTGCTGCTGCTGGACTTGCTGCTGCTGGACTTGCTGCTGCTGCTGCTGCTGCTGCTGAACTGGAGGCTGGGACTGTGTGGAGGCCGGATGGGCTGTGTAGGCAGGAGGCAGATAGAAAGAGTCTTCCTTCACAGTCAAGCCCACAATGGAGACAGGAGGTTGTAAGGCCTGGGGAGGCAGCTGGGACTGCACTGGATGCAGCTGTGCTGAGCCCTGCTGAGTCTGGTCCTGGTATGGGATCTTACAGTTTGCCTGGTGAGCCACCAGAACAAACTCCAAGCGCTCTTTCTCCTTCTGTAGCTCTGAGATCTCTGCCTCCAGCTCTGCCTTTGCTTCCTCCAGTATATCTGTCTCCTGTGCGTAGGGACAGAGGATGAAAAAAAAGAAAAAAGAAAACATGGGGAAGAAGGAGAGGGGAACAAGGCAAAGGTGGGTGAAATGGGTAGAGAAGGAAAGAAGTTGAGCAGCAGACAGAGGGAAGCAGCGTTAGTTCCACCAAACCTCGTCGGTGTTTGTGGAGGTGAATGCATCTGTTGCAGTAGAAATACCTCCCTCCCCTGCAGCTATATATGTAAGGTGGCTTCTAGAAAAGCATGTTAATTAGGCCATAAACACCACAGGTATTGTAGTCTCTTCTGAGGACTGTAATTGTCTTCACCACAGCTAAACACCCCATTACCATAATCCTCTCTCTTGTACACACATGCAAGCATTTATTACCCCAGCCCACAATGCTATGGGAGGTAACATAAAGTATGCAATTATCATCATCATTCATTCTGGCACTTAGAACAAGGGTTAAGCTCACCGACTGCAGTCTGTCTGTGAGTTCTCGTCTGCGATTTCGGCATTTGGCAGCAGCCAGCTTGTTTCTCTCTCGGCGAACGCGCCTCTTCTCCTCCTCCTCGGGTGTTAGCTATGATAAAGAAAAACACAGATTAGGATAAAAATACTTTGGCTATTTTTTATATTTGGTTAAATTAATAATTTTGCTGAACAACACCAAATAAAACTAAATCTAGTCACAGCTGGCAGATAAAAGTTGTGTGCGCCCTCTGTCACAGGCCTGAACAGTGAACTAGCCTTTTGCTGTTTAGCTGTTTTTTTGCAAATAAAAAAATACCACAGCAGACAGAAAGTACACCAATTAATTACCCACCCCCACCCGTCTAGTGTTAGCACACACCACTGCTTAACAGTACAGACACAGCACTATTACCTTTACTGGCTTCCTTGTAAACAATATACCTGCAGTGCATGTGTAACATGCGAGGGTCAACAGTCAAACCATTCAAGCACGCAAACTTACTAACACACCAACATCGCCATCTTCACTCACAGACTCTTCTCGTGTACGGCGGGTCCGAGTTCTGGACTGACGTACGGGGCCGGTTGCTGGCCCCGGAGTCTCTGAACTTGGAGGGGTGAATCCAGACCCCGAAGAATAACTCGGACCTGGCATATCAAACGGGTCAACCAGTGATGCTGGTTGGGTCATGGTCGTGGTCCCAGTGGAACCACTCTGTCCAGAGGCCTGGGATGAGCTAAGGGTCGGCTGTACCATCCACTGCAGGTCCTGACTGGTGGTGATGGCAGTGACGGTTGGCACGAATGAACCGGGCATCTCACCTCCACCACTTGTCCCTGGCCCGCTGCCCACAATGCTCAAGCCAGCACTTGCTGACACACACTCCTGAGGAGGCGATACAAACAATTAAGTTTTATGGACCTTGTCAGAGTAGACGAGCAAAGCAATGTAGAGAGGCAGAAAATGTAGTATTTTTATTACACTTAGTGTAACCTCAGTCCAACCATTGTAGGTTAACAAGCTGCCTTCAAGGGTAAATCTATTACAAACATATTGAAATTTTCATCAGTTGCAATAAAGATCTGCTTTGAAGTGTAAAATGCTTGAAAATCTGCAAATACATGACATGGATTAACAAATCAGTGCGATAAAGGCAGTGATACAGGGAACTCTGTGATTATCTATTTCTGTACAATGCCCTGCATTTCAAAAAATATTTACACATGTTAAAGTATGCCTGTTGTTATCTGACTGCAGATCAACAACATGGTTTGACAGCCCTCTGCTTTTGCTATGGCTGAATGTAAAAAACCAACAGAGTTGTAGAGGCACTAGTGTCTATCATATACTAGGAATAGTGGTGCTAGGCTGCCACAAAAGGAAAGGACACTACTGACATAAGTAATGTGTATGCACCCATTATGATAATAGTTACATAAGAGGGGTTAGACTAATTGACATAATACAGTGTTAAAATACACAAAGATATGAATGTTATAGGTACTAATTGATCAGATATTATACATTACCTAGCCCTAGTTGCTCTGATATTATGCTAAAAACCATGTTAGAGCTACCGCCGCAGATTAACAGCTTACTCTCTAGTAAGTCTACGTGGACCTAATGTAACATGCTTTTAAGTAAAAACCGACAGGTGCTGTTTAAGCAGAGTATAAAAATATTTTACATTAAGTTGTCTTTGCCTCGGTTTCTGACCTCTCTCCCTACCTTGCCACCCATTTAACCACCTGTGCCCTCTGATTGACAAAAGAGAGGGTGACTTTTGAGGAAACCCCGTAAATCATAATACAGGTGCCATTAGAGTTATTCGTTGTAAAGGTCGGAGCAAAAACGTGTTTTAGTCAATGTTTGAAGGGTAACAGCCACACATATAGGTCAAGAGAAGTGTTGGAATCATTAAATAAAGATATCGGGTTAAAAGGTTGTTGGAGAATATTTTATTTAACTGAAAACAGGCTGGAAACTGTTAATTAAAAGGTAGGCTAATAAGCTTTCATCTGCGCCTATGTCTAAAAATAGTCACGGAAAGCTTAAATCTGTCGCTTAGCGCTTATATGTCATTCTCGGGGAGTATCGCCGTTTATTAATATTCATTTGCAAGCGTATTAAGACATTTAGACAGGCGGCTCCGAAAGCGACCGCCTCTACCAATCGCTTCTCACTGAGCGGCGTCCCTTCCTCCTCCTTCCTCCTCCCCCGTCACACCCCCGGTGTTCCCCTTGGCAACGCGACGTAGCACTCCAAAATAGAACATGTATTTACGTCACGGCGACAGAAGAGCGGAGCGAGTGGAAGGAGAGAATGGGGAGGGGCGGGGCGGGACTACGTCGCTTACGTCGGAGAGTTCCAGAGCGGTATGAGCCGCGCTGCGGTGAGCTGCGCACGGAGCACGCTGTCAGCGGCGCCACCGGGGCTACAGTCAACACACACCGCCGGCGAATTGACATGCAGTCGTCCCATGCATTCAGCTACTGAGTGCAGGGAGGCAGAATACAGCAGGTCTGCTGACTTGACTTGGAAGACTTGTGTCTTCTGAATTGGTTGTGACAAAGCTTCATACGCTAGAAAAACATTGTATTCTGTGTCTTACAGCAACTCGTACAACATGCAGTGTGTTTAAGCAAAAGCACAGTTCAAATGTAAGATTCATATGCACTGATTGCATGTAGGGTCCTGTATTGCATTTCTAACTAAATAAATAAATAAGGAGACGGGGTAAAGCCTCCCGTCTTTGGTTGTCGCTTAATTGTCAGGTTGCTGAATAGAGCTTACCTGTGGAGCACTGGTGGTCGGCGGGCTCCCGAAGGAGTCCACGGAGGAAAGGTACTGGGACTCTATAGATGGAGACGAGCTTCCACGGGAACCGCTGTCTGGGTCGCCGGGAAATCCTTGGTACATCTCCCCGGGGGGGCCGAAAGAGAACGCGGGACCTGCAGTTACTGGAGAGAGAGCGATGTTACCTGCAGTTACCGGAGAGAGAGCGATGTCACCTGCAGCAGCAGGGCAGCGGCACACACACAAGAGGGTTACTAAAGGAGGAGAGGTACTGTATGGAGAGAATAGCTGACGTTAAACCCCGTGCACTTAACCAAAGCCAGCTGATGTTGGTTTAAAATTAGGCTATCCTCTGAAAAATGATGAAAGACTCTTAATAAGTAGCCTGCAGCAGCGTGTTTTATATGTTTAAAATGATGTCAGTAAGGAAAACTGTCTTTAAGCATTTTATATGAAGACGTATGGAGCAGACAGATGTTTCCGACCTACTTTAAAACAGTGCGCTTTAAGCGAGTTTTCATCTCAAGTTAACCTCCCGCTGTATGAGCGCTCAGCAACATAAAGTGAAGCGTTTCTTACCGCTGTAAGTCTTGTTGCTATTCCCCGGTGAAATGCTCCTGGTCTCTTTCCAAAAAAGTTGCATGAAGAATCTTAATCCAGCTCCCCGCGTTTAGAGGGGGGGCGGGCGGACAGTCTACCAGTTCAGTCTGTGAAGAAGTCCTCCCGGTTCAGCGTTAAATCCTCGCAGTGCTTTCTGTTATCCGAGCTTATCAAACGTATAAATATACATCCATAAAGTCCGTTCGCCGGAGGACGTTTGCTATGTTACGGTGCACAGTAGCAGATCTTGTCTTATGAATGAAGCCCAGAGTAGAACCAAGACATTTCAACCATCTAGTCCCGCCTCGGAGTTCCGCTGACGTACATGCCCATATTTGTGCTTGATGTTGTGTTTGGTATCCTTGGTGACGTTGAGGGATTCCCTCTGCCGCTAAAATGGACCAGAAGCTCACCTCGTCGACGGATAATAATAGACTTTTTTTTTTTTTGGTAATATCACAGGCCCGAGATATTTCTCACCGTCTGACAATTTCTGAGAGGAAATTTTAAGAAGCTTGGGGGTGATAAATATGGAAAGAATCTATTTAGGACTCTGCGTGTGTTTGTGATTGGGACATTTTTTTAGTCATAGCAATACATAACAGATTATAATATTCCTGTAATGCCTATATCTGTAGTCGCTTGGGAAGGGTTGTATTGACTTCATCGTAATTGTGATTAGTCTATTAAAGGTTTGAGTGAAAATAAGGTACATTATGTAGGTATTGCAACTGGAATAAAAATAACCTGGAACACGCCAGAAGAAGTACAATGGATTAGTTATGCAGTACTCACAGTGAAGACGGAATCCCGTCAACATGCGAGGGAAATCCTGCTGAAAAGTTTCTCAGGGCACGCCCTCGGGATGAATCCTCTGCGCTTGTGAGCTTAACGTTTAATGAGAGGAAAGCCTCCCTTTCTTTCTGTGCCTGAACACTCCCCAAACCTGAAGGCAGGTACAACGCCAAGCGAGGATTTACTGCACTTTGAGAAATGACCTCTCACAAAGTATACACTTAATCTGTTATGGATTTGAGTGTGGGCAGGACACTCAGAGAGCACTCAGAGTGTTAGCATCAGTCTTATTCACACCCCTGTCCTCCTCCTGAAAAAGAAGAAAAATAAACATTAGCTGGTAAACAGCAGTGTAATTCTGACATGTACAGTGGGCAGCAGTGACGGAAATCGGTGCCTGTCATTGCAAACATCACCGGGACGAGCAAAAAGTGATTCATTATTAGAGCCTACATGCGGACAGCAGTGGGAATGTGGCAGGTGGGAGTTTGGCATTGGTTTGGGGGGGAAGGGTCGCTCCACGGGCCAAATGCGGGAAGATGGGGTGTTAAATCATGAATGAAAATCTGAAACACAAGGCCTACGTTTTCTGTTTGTGATGTCACACAGTGTCACTGGGCGGGCAGGCTGCTGCGAGAAGGCTACAGCTATACAGTCGGTGTGTGAAAAGGCGTGAGCAAAAAGGGAAGAGTTGGGGATAACGAGTTATTAGTCAGCGCCGCAACAACGTCAGAGACGAGGATCCACGGAGGACGCTGTGTCCCATCCGGACTGCCGCTACCGGTGCTGTGCGGCTGAACCGGGATGACTAACTCCGTCTATGTAAGTTGTTCATGATGGGGAATTATTGAGGTGAGCGACTGATAACGCAGGAGAAGCAGCCCACATTCACGAGGAAACAAATCACTGCCGACTATAATACGCCACTATTTTAACACAATATGCACGCTGATTAAAAATACAGCGACAGGAGCAGATATCTTTACTTTCTGTACCGCTCGTAATCTCTAAAACAAACAGCTAAAAAGAGACACTTTGTGCTAAAACGAGGCGGGGGGGCCATGTGCTATCCACGGGTTTTGCTGAATGTGTGTAGCGTTGCGTCGCCATGGATACGCCGTTGCCTCTGACGCAAGCGCGTATAAATTTGGTCTTTTTTGTTATGCCGCTTAGCAACCAGTTTCTGTGGCAACCGGCTCTGGGTGACAAGACAGCAGCCGCACACAATATGGCTTCCGGATTTTTTTGTGCGCAGAGAAGAGCAACAGACTGCAGCAGCAGAGAGGAGCAGCGAGTACTGCGAAGACTGCTGCTGGTTCAGCGCACTTTTATCCATTAGCGACCGTTTTTCCTTTTTCCTTGTGCGGGGTATCTTCAGACTGTTACGGGGGAAGATGACTCTAAACTAGCCGTGATGCCGTCCGAGGGGTCGCCTGTAAAAAAAAATAAATATTAAAATCGCGAGCGCGTGCGCGTTAGGACGCGTCTTGGTGTTAAATGTTGTGTTGTAAATGTGCAGTTGTAAATGTGCAGTTTTCATTTCACGCAATAAACACGCTGTTACACAAAGCCCCCTAATGTCTTGTGTGTGTGTGTGTGTGTGGGGGGGGGGGGGTCTGTAATTACTATCAGCCGTGTACCTTTAGTAATTAATTATGCAGCATGTTTTAAAACAGCTCATTAAACGTAATTCCAGTGATTTAAGGGTAATCCACTCAACATCAATAGTTGCTTGGATCATATCGATTATAACTGAAGCAGCAGCACTTTATCAGCGAGTAGCAGCAGTTTGCCAGGTGCACTAATCACTGGGTACTGCTGTATTTAAAAGGTTGTACAAATCAGTGTGTGGGTCCTGAAACAGACAATGCTGAAGTATTTTCGTAAGTTTCTTCACAAGTTTTGTGAGCGTAAATCATTAGTCATGGCTAGACTTGTGTAGAAGTTTTTAGTGAGACTGCAACTTGTTTGTTTACAACTTGTGGTGGTCTGGACTCCCACCAAGTCAGGTAAAAAAAAACAAAAAACAGAAAGTGGCTGGTGTTGTCTAATGCCCCTGACGTGCTTTGTTTTGCTTGCCCCTGTCTCTTAGCGTATTTTCGGGAAGCCACTAACTTGCACTGCGCTCATGAGGCCAGCCCCTGTTTCCTTTTGGAAGGCGGGCCATGTTTGCTTGGTCTGGCCCAAAATACTTGTTACCAGGCAACGATTAGGCCTGTCCCACTTGAGAGCAGTGTTGTTTACACCCCTTTCTGGCTCCATATCCCAACAACATTGCATAACTCTCACAGGCTTCCCCCACCTCACTGAAAGAAATTTGATCGGTCTTCTCTCCCCCAGCCAATCAAAGCGTCTCGTACTCTTATGCCACAGTTTTTCTCTCGGCCACTCAACAGTTTTCTTCCTCGTCTTCACTCTATTCTGTCTGTATTCTGGTGCCACGTAAATTAAACTGAGATGAGGACTGTTTATGAGCAAAACTATGTTTGACTTGACTTTCAGGTCAGCGTTTGGGTAAAAAGCCCTGAAGCTCATTCTTACATGATCTGTAAGGTGGGGGTTCAGGCCTGTGTCTGCGACTGCTTTAAAGCACATGTCGTCTAAATCCAGCAATAATTCTTTCTTGGCAAAGTTGACTGTCTCCCTCCACACCTATGTAAACATGGCCTGTGTGTATTGCATTAACTGAAATACTTGAGGTGAAATTAAAAGCGTAGAGCCCTGCATTTATTAATATTTGAGTCAAGATTAAACCATAAACTTTTGAACTTTAATCGTATTTCTGCAAAGTCACACGCGTTCCTCGCCTGCCTGTTTGCAGATATTAAATATTAACAGATTTTCTTTGTTATTGTGGCAGTTTTTAGTGTCACAGTCGTGAATCAGAAGTACACGTTAAGGACTGATGCCAAATACCTGCAATAAATCCGAAGTTTGGGGAGAGTTCGTTATCTACGGCAGATTTGGGTGTTTGAGTTATAATGTTGTAACATTCATGTTATTTTGTGCTTCCACCCTGCCTTTGGCTTCCACACTAGCTGGTCTATTCTTCCAGTGATGGTATGAAAAGAATATAATAAATGAATAAGATTTGTAGAGTTTTCTCCGTGTTATTAGGGGAAGAGTGCAGTACTTACAGCTTGTGTGTCTTACGAGCAGAAGTAAGAACCTGTTGTCCTTCTTGCGAGAGCCAAAGATTGCCTCAGTGTTAGCCTCCACCTTCCCCTGACTCTCTGTAGTATTCATGTTGGTTTTCAGACTCTGGTTGTGTCTGATTTGTCTTAACTACATTTGTTTGGCTTTTGTTTTAGTTCACGTTTGCTGGTAAACGATTGCATGATTGTCCGCAGATGTTACAGTCGCAGTTTTCGCTTTAGATACACAATATAATCCCACAGGGAACCCACAATGAACAGTTTATTTCATGAAGTTAATGTTAACTGAATAGGAAATTTCCCATGACCTCTTTGACATTCGTGTGTGCAGAGCCAGTTACATTATTTACACTTGCGCCTTTTCCAGTCTTTCTCGTTCCCAACTCTGGCACACATCTCCGCCGCCGCTCGCCTTTGTCCTGTTTATGTCTTGTGTTTATATGGTGTAAGCCTTGTGGCTCATTAGATAAGTAACAGACTGGTGAGTTTGCACGGCACACACGCACAGCGATGATTTAGAGTGGTATGTGGAGAAGGTAAAACATTCGACTGTGCATGCGTCACAGCCTTGGTTGCAGGCTCTTCTGAGACAAAAATTTTCTCAGGTATCAGGCTTCATATACTTGTTTTCCTCTGTGTAAAGCAGGTAAGTAAGGCTATGGTTGACCATGACACGGCTGACCTCCTGAAAATAGGCCCTTGACAGCACTTGATGATGAAGCATAAATTAAAGAGATGCTTGAAAGCCATGTGTGAGAGAGAGGTTAAGGAGCCATGGCAAAACATTTTTTTTATTTGTGGCATTTTTTTTGTTTCAGTTTGGATCCTTTTTTCTGCTTTTAATTTTGTTTGGTATATCATGCTAAATCCATTGTTTTGCAGCCAAGGATAATGTCACTTTAGTGTTGCCGTAATATGTTGTGAGTGACTTTACTTTTTCCGTGTATTGGAAATGCCTCTAAATAACTATCTGTGCAATTGTACACAGCGTCAGACCAATTTAAAAACAAAAAAAAAATCCTGCTGTAAGTGCAGCCATAAACGTCAGCATTGAGGCACAGAAACAAGAGTGGATGGCTCTATTGTATCATGCGCTGCATGGGAGTCGGATGCCTAAAGTTAAATGCAATCAGTGGGTTTCAGTATTCCACAGCTCCCTGTGACTCAGACACAAGCAGCGCGTCAATCCTAGCCTACTTTCAACAGGCTCGCTGCCAGTCAGAGAGGCAAAGAGCCAGAAAGAGGGAGGGACAAGAGCAAGAGGGTGAGAGAGAGAGAGAGATGATGAGATCAGAGGTGGAAAGTAGCTCAAAGTGTGCCTCAACAGCGTGCTTAAATACTGTTGTTAAATCCAGTGCTGAGTCACTGAACTTAGAGTTCTATCATATTTATACTTAACATTTCCTACATCCCCTGTGTTTAATATATATATGTCCACTTTCTCTCTCACAGCACACACTTTGACATGGTGGGAAAAGCAGAGGTGCTATTTCTTAGATCTCTGTGTCCCAGTAAGCCGTGATGGTTTGCCTGTGAGCCAGCTTGCAGAGCAATGAGACGACAATAAAACTGAACCAGCGAAATGGAATTCAACCATCATTAATTTTATTATTCACGACTGCGCTTTTTCTGCTTTTGCCAAAATGTCCTCTGCAAAAAGACATCAAATCGGAGGAGGCTGTCATTTCCCAGTGCAGATTTTATCAAGACAGGTTTGTTTTGTTTTGAAATGAATCCAAACTCCTTAAGGTGCTGGCTGTCAGCTTTAATATGATGAAACCTGTAAGTATGTTTTAGCAACTGCAGCATTTGTAATCCAGTAGCCTACAAGGCGCACAAAGCCTGTACTGTACTATAAAGCTTACAAAGTAAAGAATTGTTGTAGTAAGTCGGCAAATCCAGTTTACTGTCTACATACTGACTGTCTTTCTAAAATCTGACCCTTTTCCAAGGAGGACATTTATTTATTATGCTGTGGTTTTCATGGTTTTGCCGTTCTCATTGTTTTTGTGAATCTGAACATGTCTTTTACCTGCATGAAGAGCTTGGATGCCAACTTCATTATTCCCCCTACTCATTCTCACAGTGATTGCTTGTTTCTATCCAGAAGGCTTTGTTTCAACCTTTTTTTCCCTCAGCTCCCCGTCGGGGGGGGGGGGGGGG
>JAVDPK010017107.1:0-14409 GCA_034780415.1 Cichlasoma orientale | reverse complement strand
CACACACACACACACACACACACACACACACACACACACACACACACACACACACACACACACACACACACAAGCTTTCAAAAAATCAGACAACCACAAATAACCTTGTGCACTCATACTGTATTCTTCCCATATTTCATTTAGGTCAGTGATCTTTGCAGAAGGAAACTTGACAGCCTATAATGGGAGAAATATAGAAATTCTCAACTCATTTCAGAGTTTGAAATATGTGCAGCCTGTTCTTTGAATGGCAAACACATTACACTGTCGGCTTTGGTAAACATGGGATACTGATACCTTGAACGTTCTGACACACATCCACCTGCCAGACAACAAGGGCTGACTCTTACTTGTATGCAGCCTTCAGCCTGCCCATTCATCATGTCTCCCTGCACTGTGGGTCGACCGCTTCCCTAATGATGCCAATTAATTGAAAACATTAGCGCATCTCAAAGAGTAACATTTTCTGGTAAGGGAAAGTATTTAGGCGAGGGGATATCCAAGCCTAAGCAAGTGATGCACTGTTGGGCTCTCTGTGATTAACAGGGGGACATAGGTTAAACAGACAGGGAATCACAGTTGTCAGTGACATGATCAAAAGACATCAGATATTTGCAAAGGAGGTATGTTCTAAATGTAGTGCTCAGAAGTCGAAGATAGGTTGAAGGAAGGTCTGAGCAACTGTGATGCCAAGACCTTTGAAATTACACTGCATTACACTGAGCTATAATGCTACCAAAAAAAGTGTGTGTGTGTGTGTGTGTGTGCAACTCTGTTTTTTTTTTTTTTTTAAGTACTTTGGATTTGTCATGTTTCTCTAAAGTATGAATTGAAATGCCTTTCTGGAGCTGAGCTTTAAGTCTCCCTAACATTCTCAAGAACTATCATTTGTGAAGATTACCTCAAATTATAGGCAGACCATTACTTATTCTAAATGCACACACAGCGTTACAGAGACGGAGAAAGACTGCGAGAGGGCAGGCTCACCACCAGACTTGGTGGTGTGGCACATGCCTGGCAGACAGAGATGATGATAGGGGAGAAAGCTTCCAGCCTCCTAGCCTCCATATCAGTCAGGTGTCCATGGAGGAGATATAGTGAGACTGAGGTGGTGGTGGGAGGGGGACTGTCAAAGCTAAGAGAGGATACTGGAGTGTGGAGACAGCACTTACAGACGCAGACATGAGGCATGTAGGCTGCTGCTGGATTCAGATGAGCAGCTTTTGAACAGGCTGTGAAATCAGTCCCTAATAATGCTGCTTAAAACAGAATTTCAAAAACTTTGGATGAGTGAATGACTGTCAAACCAGAATCGGACAAAATATGCAGCATATAAACAAAGTGAATAAGCAGTCACCTTGAAAGCAGCTGATAAATGCAGTGGTAAATTATCAATTGCATTTAAATGTAGAAGGTAGTTTACATTTCTGATAACTGAAGTAACAGGAAATAAGGCTGGTTACTACTTGCATGTGTCTAAGCTGCATACTGAGATGTTGTAAGGCAGAGTCATGGGTGTGTCAGCATCTTGATGACGGTTGCTTGGCAGGCCAGCATTGGAGACCTTCTAGCTGTACCATGACCATGACTCCACATCTTCTGGATTTCTTTTCTTGGTTTGATGCTCTGCTTCATAAAGGATCATTTGTACTGGGGAGGGTGAGAAAAAGTTGACCCCTTTTTTTTTAAGATATGGAGAACATCTCACATTAAAAGACTTTGTGTTTATGAGAATTTCTCCTGATTCCCTACAGTAGGTGGGAGAAAACAAGGATGCCATATCTAGGATTTACTGAGAATGGTCCAAAAAAGAGAAAATAACCAGTGAGCGACAGTCCTCTGAGTAAAAATGCCTTGTTGATGCCAGAGGTTGGAGGAGAGTGGCTAGACAGCTTTGAGCTTACAGGAAAGCAAATATAACTTTAATAACCTCTCGTTACCAAAGTAACAACCAAAATATGCAGAAAAGCATCACTGAATGCACAACCCATCAATCCTTTAAGCAGATGGGCAACAGCAGCAGAAGACCACACCAGCTCTATCAATTAAGAACAGGAAACTGAGGCTGCCTGGTCTGATGAGTTTTGATTTCCGCTGTGACATTTGGATGGTAGGGTCAGAATTTGGCATAAACAACAAGAAAGCTTGGATCCATCCTTTCTTGCATCAATGGTTCAGGCTGGTGGAGTTGTAATGGTGCGTGGGATGTTTTCTTGGCACACTTTGGCCTCATTAGTACTAACTGAACATTGTTTAAATCCCACAGCCTACCTCAGTATTGTTGTTGACCATGTCCATCCCTTTATGATCACAGTGTATCCATCTTCTGATGGCTGCTTACAGCAGGATAACGCGCCATGTCACTCAAATCATCTCAGACTGGTTTCTTGAACATGACAGTCAGTTCACTGCACTCAGGTGGCCTCCACAGTCACCAGATCTCAATCCAGTAGAGCATTTGGGAGATCTCATCATGGATGTGCAGCTGACAAATCTCTAGCAGTTGTGTGATGCTGTCATATCAATATCAGTGTTGGGTGTAACGGATTACTGTAACCACATTACAATTTTTTTTAATACAACTCTTAAAAATAAAAAAGATTGTATGTATCTTTAATAGGATAGGAAGTTGTGTCAGTGTGTGGGACTGTAGCCTCAGGTTTATATAGTTAAATGATGATTATGTGACAATCTGTTTCTGGTCATGTTATAGAGTAATGTAAGTAATGTAATGAGTAATTACATAACATACTGCATTACTTTTAATAAAAGTAAAGGTTAATTTGTAATACATTACTTTTTTGAGTACAAACCCCAGCAATGGTCAATAACGTGGACCAAATGGACCAAAATCTGTGAGGAATGTTTCCAGAACCTTGTTGAATCTATGCCATGAAGGATTAAGACAGTTCTGAAGGGAAAATGAGGTCCTAACAAGGTTTACTTAATTTAGTCTTTATATTTTGCTTTGATATACAATGAAATTAATTAATTTGCTTTGATAATGAACATTTTCACCAGCATGGATTATTGTTTACAAATCTTTTCTTGCGCAGCTTGCCTGCTGTGCCAACAACCCAATTACTGGGTAAAACCCTGGCTCAGCCGTCCCAGAGTTCTCCACTCCATCCTGCATCTATCTCAGACCCCAGAGAGCTTCCGCTCAGCTCTCCACCAATGTCATTTACACCTCCCACTCCACCCTGGCTTACGTTGTTTTGCCGCTGCTATGTAACAGCCCCCCTGCTGACCAGGAACACACAACACACAATACACAAGAAAAACGGGGTTCTTGGGGACAGCAAATGCGGCACATGAAGACACGTCATTATAGATGGTTTTTGCCTGGTTTTTGGCTAGACTCATATCATCAGATGAGGAGAGATTGCTTGAGCTTTTCTACATCTTTTTTTTTCTTGCTGAACAAAAGAAAAGAATGAAATGGAGAGAAAAAGGAGGGATGTTTGAATGAGAGCAGACAGAGAGCTCTGCAGAAGAGGTACTGTAGTGTGGCTCTGCGGGAAATGAAGTTACACCTGGAGCAAGAAAAGGAAGAAGTAACGTGAAGATGGGTTAGGTGTGGGGGCAGGTGGGAGGTGAGAAAGCCATTGAAGCTGAGCAGAGGTTGAGTGGGGTTGAAGCCACACTGTAAGCCGTTCTTTCCCCTGAGACAGGCAGAGTTAGAGGGCCAGGATGGGACTGGGTTACAGGGAAGGACCCGGGGCCATTTCATTACAGAAAGTGTCTGTCCAGAAGATGGGAAAAGGATTATCCTCCAAACAGGATTTATTGGAGGGGATAATTCATTGGCTGAACCCACAGTGGGAAAGCGCCATATAGGTTGAGGTTACAATATCGCGTCATTCACAGCTTCCAACCGCCTGATTTCCAGCAATGTATGTGTTTGTGTGTGCGTTTGTGAGTTTGTCCAGAGATAAGTAAAAGCATTTGAGAAGTGGATGTGTGTGCATGCGTGAGAGGGGGTGTGTCAGCACGAGTCTGTGTGTGGTCTGTGCAGCTCTCTGCTCAGGGTAACACAGAAAAGTTTAGTTGCCATAGGCACTGTGACATGATTAGTTCTTCCTCTTACTGGTTGCGTTATTTTGCTGATTTAACAGATAGCAGAAAATAATGAAAGCAAAATACCTGTCACAATCACTTAGGTGGCAAGGGGCACAAATCAAACAGAAAGAAACAACGTGCACTATTCCACATTCATAGGGAATATGTAAATTGTGCATATTCTATTCCCCCATTCGCAGTCTGTAAGAAAACAGCTGAGGTGTGAAAAACTAGAAAAACAAACAAACAAACAAAAAAAAAAAAAAACAGAATTGGAACTCATTTGCTGTCTTTGGGCCTGCAGGGTACTTGGCAAAACGGTGATGGAGACATGGAAGAACGCTGGGGAGATTTGCATTTAACAAACTGATGTCTCCTGGCCTGTCATGTTGTATTAATGTTGGAGGAAGATTGCCACATTCTGGCCTTTGCTAATGGGGTAATAAGACAACTGGCTCCACAAAGCAGTGCTTGTGTCTGCTGGCTAACCGAGGAGGAGGATTAGATGACAGTTCTGAGCATTCTGCCAGCCAGGGAAGACATCTTTATGATGGTCAGATTTACAAGCATGAACACTTCCGCTGTCTTTGGTAATAGCAATCACTTTGTTCACTGGCAAACTGGATTGAATGCCGGTGTTTTGGCTGAGGTTTCCACTCCATTCGTGCTAGTGAGCGCATCACAAAACTGGGATATTTGCATTTTCCTATTGCCCTTTCATATTTTTCAGAGGACTGAAAAAATGAGTCTGAAATCATTCCCTTAAAAGGCCGTTGATTGGGGTGCCGAGGTCTGTAATTTGCAATTAACAAACGGGCTCTGGAATTTGATTTGGGTCAAGGTCCTCATTTGCATACTCCTTCCTGACTAGTACAGAGACTTCAGGGGTGCTCTGTCTCAATGACAGTGTCTCGTTGTCTGATTTATGTTCAGCAGTCATGGTGGGGGAAAAAAGCCAAGCAGTGTTACCCTGCTCCGCATCAATGTGCTTCTTGTGACTCGTCACGCTTTTGCTGTTAATGAATTCTGAGCGCGAGCTGTGATTTCTATTGGTTCATCTCAATTGCCTGTTAATGGCAGGGTCATAAGGGCAGGGAAATAGCGAAGTCCACCTTCAGACTCAGGGGTGGTTACTACAGGAAGGTAGTGCCTTGAGCTGTGACCTGTTGAAATGGCTACCAGTGGTGTCTTGTGATTATTTTTACCTGGCTGGCGGTACAGGTACTAAAGCCTTCTCCTACACATGCACATGTAGTCGCAGACCTGGTGCACTGGCTTTAACTGCAACTAGAGGGGATTTTCATGGTTGCTCTAACATTTATTCTATCCTTTTTTTACTTTATTTTTTATTTAATTGGAAATTATGAGAATGGTCTGAAAGACTGAGTATTTGCAGACCATGCATTTTTCAAACTTACTCTTACCTTTTCATCAGTCCAAATGTTCCAACACCATTTAAATTGGCCGTAAAACTCACAATGTATTTTGAGCTCTTGCATTGATGCCATCGCTTTTGACGGGCTCCTGCTCACACATACACTTTCTCTCATGCCCGTAAGCAGACTTGTCAGGTGTAATTCCTCCTTGTGACAGAACTATGAAGTCTTGTGTCAAGATGCTTGAAGTAGAGCAGGTTAAAAGAGAGATCTGCTCCCACGCCGCTAATCTTTGGGCCTGTATTTGAAGTGTGCTCAGGCCCTGCTGATGGAGTAAGTTCCTCACAGTGGGGGGGGGTGAGGGGTGGGGGTGGACAGTAAAAGTTGCTGCCCTTGGGAGCCGCTGGCTTTCATACTGTTGACTGCATGCTGCTTTTATCTTCTGTATTCCCTGCTTTCAGAAGAAAGTGTGGCATTAGGAAAAAAAAAAAGAATCAGAATTATCAGTATTAGCATCTACACAGAATTTGGGTGGTCACCTGTGTGCAGTCATTTAGGTGGACAGTGTATTTCAGAAAAACGCCTCATTTTGATTCTCACAGAATCTATATAAAGACTATCTTTATTTCTAAATGTTTACCCCAAACTTAAGACTTCTCTCAAAAAAGAAAGGCAGACCCTTTTCTGGTAATTCTGTACAGAACTAACTGCTCTGAACTGGATAACAGCTGCAGCTGAGCTATTGTTAATGCTTATACTGTACTGTGCTACCCTAGTTCAGCTCTTTGGTATTTACAGCTCTATTTCCCCATAGTTCATTACCACTCACTGTATCTGCGGAGTGTGTTTAGTCGGGGAGCCTGTGGCTTGACAGTCCCCAGGGTGGAGTGTGTTTGTTTAGGGCCACTGCTCTGCTCGGACACTGAGATGCAGATGGTGCAGGGAGCCGGCCCTGGAGTGCCTTTGGACACGCTCTGGCAGAGTGCAGGGTCATGTTCTTTCGCCGACTACAAGACAGGAAATCCATTTAATTACCTGTGAAGCAGAAGATGGGGGTGTGGGGGGCTGACAGAGGAGGACTGTGTTCCCTGAGCACTCTGCCAGGGAGAGGGGGAAAGGAGAAGGAGGGTGGGGAACAATGGCAGTGGGGAAGGAAAAAGAGGAACGAGGGAGTGGAGATACTGTAAAGAAAGCCGGGGAAGACAACAACGTAAAATGGTAGCTGCTTTCAAATTCACCAGCATCTTCAGTAGTTAACCTAATTGATCCCAATCATCCTTTTCTTACTGTATCACCTACCCTCACTTCCTCGATCGAGCTATAATGGACACGCTTCGTCCACATTCCCCATGAAACTCCCATACATCTGTTCACAACTCTCTCTCTCTCCTGGCCTATTAAGTCTTCCTCACTTCCATAAATACTTTCCATAATAACATTCAGTGTTTTATGTTCATCCACTGTTTGTCCCTGTAAGCTTTTAGTGTTATTTAACATGGCCCGTTATTCCCCTCTTCTGTCCTCAAGTCATTTTTTCCCCTTCTTTGCTGACAAAAGAACAAATCTGTCCCCTGCAGCGGACATGTCTACAGATTTTTTTTTCTGCCTTGTGGACCAGAGAAGCTCAGTCCTCAGTGGGATAATGCTGGATAATAGCTAGATGAAGTGTGCTGAGAGGAAACTATATCCAGCTGTTTCAGCATTACACCATGAGATGTCTCAGGTGATAATCTTTGATTCAAACACTTTAATTAAATTGCAACAACTACTGCACATATCGAATCAGTTGTTAATTCAAACGAAGGGTCACCAAACAGCCGGTATGTTGCCAGTACACTGTCTCTGCAGTATATGCTCACATGCATGAAGAGGTGAGAAGAGAACAAAACACAGGCTCAAAAGACCAGATGAAAGCATTTAGGTATATATACATTTTTATGTTGTTATTTTCATTGATACCACCACTGCTATCTGTTTTCTTCTCCAAGTACTAACTCAGTGCACAGTCCCCTCACTTGCCTGTTTTTCTTTCACATCTTCATGCTGTCGTGATTCTGTGACTCTTTAGGCAGTATGTTTAAAAATGGCAAAATAAGGGCTTTTTCATACTGAAGCCCAGAACTGTCATATCTGAGGAAGAGTTTGTCCCTGTGCCAAGACCTGGAAAAATTCACCATGACACCCTCTTGGCTGGTTCATTCCCCAAATCTGTCCTTCCAAATGGCCGAGGAGTGATGCAGTATCAAGAAACAATAAAGTTAGTTTAACATTGAGCAAATGACTCAATATATCTCTCATACCAGCAAAAAAGAAAAAGGAAAGAAAAAAGAAAACCCCTCCTGGCTTGCATTTGGGAATTACATGACAAAACCATGAACAGATGAACAGAAGGTGGGTTTTTTTACACAAGGCAAATAACTGCAGGTCCCTGCAAGGCAACTGTGATTTTTTTTAGTGAAGCATGATAAGCACAAGACTGCAAATAAAGAGAAGTAAAAAGTAGAAAAATCTTTAAACAGATGCTGAATTTTATATACAAAAATGATGAAAAGTCCCTGCAATACTTGGTCAAAATAATTTTTTAATCCATGATCAAAGAGATCATGGTCTGTATGTGTAAAATAACAGGAACATGTCTGATTACTGGATTATTACATTACATTATTACACACGTATCAGAAGAATATGCATGGAAATGTTACACATGCATGTCCAACTTTAGACATCAGTGAGTTGCTGGAGGAAAAAAAAGAAGCATTTTTTCCTTAAATGTTTAACTGGGTTATAATGTCTTTGGTAAGAAGGAGATACTCTAGCAAATCTGTATTTTGCAAGTCTTTTCCGTGCACTGCAATTAATCTAAAACTTACGACAACATGGATTTTAATTTTGAAGCTCATTTCACCGGTTTTGTCAGCTGTAATAACACTATACTCGAGAAAATAACTGGCTGGCATGGAGAAATCACAAAAAAGGTCCATGAAAGAGGAAACGAGCAATTGCACAATCATACAGGTTGCAAATTCTCAAGGAGAAATGACCCGTAATGTCACGAATAATCGCAAACACACCAAACAGAAAAATGATAAGTGCAACAGGGCAAACTTGAAGAAGGAAGTTGTTAAATAAACATGGATTCAATACAAGAACTGGGCAATGACTGAAAATGGCACCGTGTTTCTGTTTTTGTGCCATTGCAACACTGCTGGAGAAACCATGCTGTTACACAGCTTTCCAGTGCCATTTTTTTTTTTAGCAGAATTGCTGTGATACGATTAAACAAATTATAACCCTTCAGGCTTTTCAGATCAAATTTGACCCATTTTGACAACTAACATCTAACAATTTAGCCTTAAATTTGAGAACTTGACTGAAAATCCACAAACATGACAATTCTACTGAAGTGTTGTATTTTTTTTTTACAGGTTCTACTTTTTTTTTGTGCAAATTGAGACTATTTCACATCAGTTCACATTTGATCAGCCTGAAATCAGTGGAAATGTTGGTTGTGGGGAACTGTGTAACTATAAATCTATCTGCTTTATGTCTGTATATATATTTTTTGTTGCACATTAGTAACAGTTCAAGTAGGACCTTAAGCCACAAACATCCCTATCACATATTTTGCTGTTGGTATGAGAAGTATGACAGAAAATAATAAAAAAAGGCTTAAGTTTTTTCATAAAGTCAAAAGTGATAGAAGATTTATGTTCATATACGTAATACCATGAAGAACATGAGTTAAGAGATGCAATGCAACATCAAAGGTTATACTAAAAGCGTCTCTAAAAATGAAAGATTAGCTTCTTTGAGGACTTATCCGACAGCTTTCAACCAATCATCCAATCGTTGTTTTGGAAACACCAATTAAAGACGCATTTGATTGATGACATGTTACCATTGTAGAAGATGTATCAATTGTACATGATTCAGTGACTGGCTGGACAGGCCTATGATTCATTGTAAAATGTGCTGCTTGTATAACCCGAGCATGATCACAAACATCAATATTAATGAAGGCTGTTTAGATATGGACAATCAGCTTTTTATTTATGAGTAGGAAGAAGTACAGAGCAGAGAGGAATGAGGTAAAGCTCTAAGTGAGTACTTTTTATTAAGGTGTAGTCAGTATGCGCCAGAGGTGTCACAGGTTTCTGTATCTGTAAGTTATTTGGCATGCAATACCACAGCCACGTTGTAATACTGAGTGCATAGTTTATTATGCTCTGAAGCAACCTTGTTGTTCTTAGCTCTCACCATAGATCCACTGCACCTCTGCCTACCTCCCGTCATCCTCCCTCCCACTTCGCCCATCGCTAACTTTATACCTCTTTTCTGCTCTCCTCTAACCCTTCACTCCTTTCCTCTTTCCAGGTGGGTCAGCCAGCTAACGATCTGGCCAACTAAAGTTCCCAAGAGGCTCAGTTCAGCTACAGTTCAGGCCATGACTGGGTGAGAGAATGAAAGAGCGGGGGAGACAGAGTGAAGGTGTGTACAGTATTTATCAGCCGTTCTTATAATTTTGTTTGGCTTCTGCTGTGCAATGGTTTCAAATACTTTCAGGAAAGATACTCTTAATCCTAATAGTTACATTTTAAAAACTGCTAAAAATGAGAAGCTCTTTGGACTCAATCGTGAAATTACATTGTGTGACATGACATGTAACAATTAAAATTGTTATCTTATCCCTGTGCCTTTTGGCATGATTGTAAGTCAAATGGTGTTTCCTATCCAATTGTCCAAACAAAAACAAAAGAATTGTGGTCTATAAAACAGCCACAGGCAGCAGGAATATAGTATGCAAGGTGTTTAGAGATGATAGTTGGCTAGTGGAAGCAGCAGAGCGTGAACTAGGGTTTGTCAGTCGTGACATTCCTGTCCTCGGCCACCTCTTTGAACGTGGATAAAGGCTTCAGTTTGTGTGTCTGTTTGTTGAGGTTAGGGAGTGGTATGGCAGGTGGCTCGCTGCCCGTGGCAGCTGAGGAAACCGTTACCTCAAACCTGCATTTCAGGCATTAGAGAAGGCATCTCAATGTGTATAAATGTTTTCGTGTCATTTAAAGTGCATAATGTTGACCTAGTGACACGGGGACTCAGAGTACTAACAGCTGGACAATTCAACCTAAAGTGCATGAATACAGCTTTTTGAGTACAGGTAAAAAGCATTTTCTATTACCTCGATAATGCATTCAAATAGTAGAAACCACAGAATGGTGCCCATGAATTTGTGTATGTCTTGCTAACCTGATGGCAGGTTTGGTGATGTGTGAAAGACCTACCTAATGACACTGGGGGTTAGAGAACTCTTTCTCAGAGTCATTCCAGAAGGAAGCCAGCCGAGCTCATCATGTTGAAAATAATTAATAATGCATTTAATAAATAGCTCCTGAGCCAGTGATGTACTCTCACCATCTGCTCCAGTTTAATTCCCTCCCTTTATTAATGCTAGATAGCCATTAGATCACTATGGAAAAGACATGATAATGCATGCCATCATTCACATGCTATCTGTCTCTTTGAATTCCAATCTGGAGATTGCTGAAACAACTAGGTAAGAGCTTCGGTCACATATTTATTAATCAAGACATTTTAATAGAGGTCTTGCAATTATACAGGTGGTTGCTGTAGATATACAGAGGATATGTTCCTGATTTATACTGCTATTTGATCAAATATGATTGAGTTCTGCATAGACTATTGCTTAGTATGTATTAGTCTCTGACAGAAGGTTATCACGATGAAGCTGTCTGCCAAATAAATGTAATGTTCCTCAGATGTGCATCAGAATAAGGGTCCCCACTGGTGCAGTAATCCAATATGTTTTTGCTCAGCTAAAAGCATATTTTTGCAGTTCTCTGACAGAGCTACTTGATCTAACATGAATCATTTAATGTATGCACTTTGCTTTGAAGGCTAACATTGATTTTAAGTTCCCAGCAAAAGGCCAAAATGTGACTGAAAATGAAACTTAGTGAGTGGTGCTGAGCTACATCAGGATACTCAATTCACGTATTTAACGTGCCGCTCTTGTGGTTGTGTTTAATGTTGAATGCCGTCTCTGTGCACCTGCTGTCAAACCATATTCTCCTTGTTAGCCTTGCTGGTCATCTTTGCCCTTTAAAAAGACAACCCCCTCCTATGACATTCTGCTTTCTTAATAAAAATCTTCACCTAAGGGTTCACCTTACCTTTATTAAGAGGATTTCTACAAAAGAAATTCTTAAAGACGTTAAATATGCAGCTTTACTTTCTTGATTTTTGCTGTATATCCTTTTTAAATCTTCATATCTTGCAGATACGCGCAGCCACACATGAATAAAACCTCGCAGGTCCCACCGCACATGGAATGCCTCCAAAACCAAGGTGTTGCGTGATGCCAGTTCAGTGAAGTAAACTTTTCTTTTTCAAAGTCATGTGCCGACATAGTTTTGACTCACATATCACAGGTGATGCCAATCAGTTTATCAGCGGGTTTTGCTTTCTCCCTTTGAGCCTTTTGTTTCTCTTGTCATGTTCATGGTAAAAGCAGAAATCTGAAAGGTCTAGCTTGGTGCTCTCTGCATCAGGGGGCAGTCAGTCACTTTAGATTAGACTATGGATGGCAGGTCAAGGAGAACAAAAACTGTCTCTACAGGAGACAAAGAGGAATACAGTTCTCTTTCATCGCACAGGTCTTAGCTGAGAGAGAGAAAAAGGTGAGATGGGCCAAAGAACCACATGCGTAAGGGCCACAGGCAAATGTCTTTTCAATGAAAGTGGATAGATTTTTGCGTACATGCTGAGAAAGGTTGTAAGAAAGACGGGGGGAAAAAACACTGCAAGCTTGAGCAAGAACATATCTGAGTTTGGGTTTTTTTTACTCTTTTTTGAACATTGTAACATTCCTTTAAACAGAAATTACTCAAGATGTTTTCGCTGTGTTTTTTACATTCTGTAAATAGGAGTCGTCTGAACATCTGAAGCCACAACAAAACATGATTGGCAGTCAGCGGTTGTTGAAATAGAAAGTTATAGAAATGTAATAAGATGACCGTGGGGGCAGGAGGGAGGAATCACCTCTGACTCACTACACCTCTTTGAAGTTCTGAAAATCAATGCACTGGTGAAGCTGCAAATGCCGTGTTGTAGTGAATGATTTATGCCATTTCTCAAACAAAGAAAGTGCTAGAATCCTCTTGCCAGCACTTCCTCTCCACCTCTTTGAAAGCTTATGCCTTTGTAGCTTGTGCAACAATATGTGCGTCCAGAATATGTGTGCCATAAATTAAGGTTGACTGGACAAAGCTGGGATTCTGCCCTTGTGCTACAAAAGGGTATTATTGTGCGGCAGAGAGGCGGAGGAAAAGCGAAGTCATCTGCATCTGGATGGAGGAAGAGGGGGCTCTAGCATTCAGTCTGAGCCCCTCTGTGGCTGCTGAGGCCAGGCCTGCTGCTGCAGATAGACTTGTTCCAGCTCGTAGCCCTCCCTGGCTCCTTACCCTGCCTCAGCCCAGGAACAGATGGAGAGAGGAGAGCAAAGGAGGAGAGGGAGGGAAATAGCTCCCTTTTCAGAGCCTGGCACAAGTATTATGGGTATGTACTGTCAGTTTACTGTACACCCGACAGTTTAGTTTGGTGGCCTCCATGCAGATGTGTTACAGCTGATGCAAAATGAGAAAGGAAAAAGACAATGTCCAATAAGATTGAATTTGTTCTTCATAAGAAAAGAAATAGCTTTAAGATTTGGGACACACACTCACACTATTTACACTTGCTCACTTTTTAAAAAGTAAAGCTACTTTCTTGTGTTTTACTGGAAGCATTAAGGTGGGCTATTCCACAGACTGTTTCACTGGCTCTATAAAATCTGGGATCAATTTGGGAGGCTAGGTAACTACTGAATTTTCTTCACCAGATTTATTCCACCCAATTTAAACAATTTAAATCCATATCACAGCTGGGTTTTTCAGAATATGATGTTAGATATTTTTGTGTAACAACACTGGTCAGCCAAAATATTAAAACCACCCGCCTAATGTTTTGTAAATCTGCCCTCGGGTGGCCAAAACAGCTCGGTTCCATCAAAGACATGGACATGGGACCGCTGGGGATATTCTATGGTGACTGGCACCAGGACTTAACAGTGGATCCTTTGTGTCCTGTGCACATTGCAAGGTAGCACATTTGTGGCTCAGATGCAGCCCTTGAATGCTTAATCTGATTGTAATCTGGGAAGCCTGTAGGTGAGGCTTCCCTTTGGCTCTCCTTTGTGTACTTTGAACAGTTTCTAAGCAGTTTTTGAAGTAGCAAGAGTATTCCCCCTGCTGTGGGAGGCTGCTGACATCCAGGAACATCATTCCCGGGGTGTGGGAGTGGGGTGCTCAGCCTGCAGCAGAGTTTAGGTGGGTGATAAGTGTCAAAATAACATCCACATCAATGCATGGACCCAACATTTCCCAATAAAACTCTGATTTGTAATAAGATGACCAGTGCTAGTTACTTCACCTGTGAGTGGGCTTAATGTTGTGGGTGAACAGTGTAAAGCACCACAGAGAATTTAAGCTGCAAGCCTTAGTCTCAGTTGAATGAATATTTTAAGGTTCAATGTGGAACACAGCCCCTACTATCTACCATCTACCATCTAGGTAAAAAAAAAATTAATAAATGAAATCATATTTCACAATACATATTGAGTACTTGTCATGTTGTAAACATTAGTCAGTAACTAGTGGATGATTAATATCCCCACGTAAGAGCAGCATTTAGCATCTTTTCTTACCACAATATTTATAAAAGTAACACTTTGAATCAGATCAGATCTCAATGGGGAAAAAATCGTGCTGGATATCTATACTGATATGGGCTGGGTAATGTGTTAGGAACAAAAGGATTCCACACTGTTTTTTTTTTTTTTTACCTGTCATGTCTGGCAATTTTTGCAATCGGCATGATCACCCGAATGCACAGATGTACCAAACATATTTACTTTTAC
>JAVDPK010017106.1:0-14423 GCA_034780415.1 Cichlasoma orientale | reverse complement strand
ACACACACACAATATTGGATATAGTTAATATCATCACTGCTAATTAATTAAATATGGATGATTCAAAAATAATCCCAAGGAATTAAACATCATTAGCTGGTGGCAAAATGAGTGTAGTGGTGCACAGCTTCAAAAAATCGATGTTGCCTAGACAATATCTAGGATTTGTCCTCTGTCCGGATTTTGCAATTACTGGGCCCAAGGAGCAGGCTCAGACCACAAATAAAAGTTGGAAAAGGCGAGCTATTGGGCAGTAACCTTTTCCGACAGGTGAACTCAGGAAGGGTCTGGAGAGAAGGAGATGGGTGGTTAGCAAAGGCCAGCAGATTATAGAGATTTGCAGACCTGTGCCAATAGCCACTGATTCACCAGTCTAAGACCAGCCCATTGTCAATTGGACACCAGCAACACATGCTTCAACAAGAACCTGATTTTTGGTGGTAATGGTCTCCACAGCCGCACTGCTGTCTAGAAACCAGTGATAATGCGAAACAGCTTAAAAACAAGATTCATTTGGCAAGGACAACAGTTTACTAAAAAGTTGGACAGCAGATCTCCCTAAGCACTGCCAATATTGTCATCGACCTGCCGGAGCTTATTTGGGCCCTTGGTTCACCCAGAAAACCATCAAGTTTGGATGTGGAAGGATTATGGTTTGGCGTTCCATTCACTATGTAGCTGATGGCAGCGCTAAATAGCAAGACATTCTTCCCTTACTACAAGCGTGGTCAGATTCTTCAGCAAGATGGAGCTCCTCACCACATATCAAGTTCCGCCATGAAGTTTCTCAAGGTAAAGAAGATCAAAGTCCTTCAGCACTGGCCAGCACAGACTCCTGTAATGAATATTATGATGGAGGCAGGTTTGGAACCAAAGAACTTGGAGCAGCTTTGGGATGCCTTCAAGGCAGCCTTCTATCACTCGTTGCCAAACCTGATGGCAACTGTTCAGCGACCTAAAAGAAGCCAGGAAACTTAGTGTAAGTTCAATAAGGAAAATCTGTACTGACTCTGCCCGTTTTCCTGGGTGTTTGGGCTGCTAGTCTATTCTTTACATCACTTCCACTTTCCTGCACTCAAACTTCTGTTGTCATCACTTTGTTCCAATCATTTTCTTGCCCGTCATCTGTGAGCCAATCAGCCTCTATTTTAGATCTCGGTGCTTTTCTGGCACTCTGCCTTTCAGACGCTCGTTCATGTAACCCATCTGCGCCTCACCCTGGCCAGATAGAGATCCTCATCCAAGTCTCCACCTTCCTCATCTCTGCCGCCACCAGTGTCTAGAATCTGGTGGGGGCGGGGTTCCTGTTCTACTTCCTACTATGGTTGGACTTGACTCTGCTGTGTAGCATCATCTGAATCTAATCGCCAAATAGTTACTCACATTCCGTATTTCAGTAAATCAGTTCAGTTCCTTTAAATATGCTCTCCTTATTAAAATGTTTAGACTATGATGAAGTAATAGCCTGATTTTACATTAGTTATTGTATTAACTAATGTAGAATTTGATTGATTTTAACAAGCGACAAAAGTTTTGTCCGGCTAGAAACTGTCTTGTTCCTAATTATCATGCTATATCTATGAAGTCAATTAATTTTATTTTGGTAGCATTTAAACAAACTGCCAACCCTTATCATTAACATGAAGTATCGCTGACTCCAACTGAAAAATTACAAGTCAATTTATGACAACACTTTTGTCCAGGACTGTAAGCCTGCTTAAAAATGTGTATGAATGATTTATGTTAACCCCTTTGCACATTCCAGTAGCATTATTGTATTATAACTCTGCCCTCCAGCACATTTTTTAATCGTAATTTTTGGTTTCAGAGAATTTCTGTGTGTGTCCTTTTGCTGTTTGTTGATTTTATCGGTTAAGACTTGTGGTACTGGATTTGCACTCTGTAATGATGCAGATAAACACAAAGCAAGTAGGGAAACCAGAGAGAAGGGAAGAAAACAGGAAAAGAAAGAAAGGCGCTAGTACTTATAGCCTGAGAACAGTCCCTTGTTACCTAAAAATAATGAGCAGCAAACCAGATACATAATTTACAGTGTAGTAAGGGCACGATAAACCATGTCAGCATTCATTTTTCCCCCAACAGCTTCTTAAAACAGAGAAAAAGGAATGGGCAATGAGAGGGAGGTAGCCATTGTTAAACAGGGATCCAAATTCAAATATCTCCTCCCACTCTTACAAATTGTTTATCAGTTTTCGTTTCACGGGAGGTAAATCGCTATCATTCTTGGCTCACACTTGCGAGATGGAGGAGACGCACGAAGCAGATCCATCCGATATTCTGCGGGCTCAATGCAAAGCACTCAACCATCAACACATATCTCAATTCAGTTCAAAGACACCACTCATCACAGTGACACCCCCCACGTTCCCCCTCCCCCCAGAACGCAACCTCAGTTCAGGTCCCTGAGAGCCGAGCGAGGAACAGGCGGATGTTACAATGAGTTTGCTTTTCATTTGTTTTCTAATCAGACAAGAAGAGGTGGCTGGGCAGAAAACAACTGTGAAGAATCACCCAAGAGAGAAACAGACGGCTCTCCCTTTTTTTTTCCCCTTTTTTTTTTTTTTTGCTGCGAGACTGGCTTAGGATTATACAAACATTTTTTCCATACCTATATGACTGAGTGGGAGTTACAGCAGCTCTTGCATTATTTGTGACCTTTCAGACAAAGCACATTTCTTGAGATTCATGAAATAAACCACAGACAGTGAGATTTCTTTTCTTTCTTTGGCGAAAGAAAAAAAAAAGGACAGCACTGATTGAATGACTGAGAAAAAGCCGCAGAAGTTGTTAGCAAGCAAACACAGTGGCCAGTGGGCCTCGGGGGAAACGCCAGATGTGTCTAATTTATCACAAAGACAGGTAAGAGGTCAGAGACATGAGAGAGGAACCCAACAGGTTCCTCTGTGTTTCCTGGCAGTGTGTATAGATGTTATGTGGGTGGAAGAAAAGGGGAAGTGGGAGACGGTTTTGACTTGGATAAATGAAACGTTTGATTTAAATGATGATTCAAGATGTTTTCTTCTCTTTATAGTCGAATTACATAAAACACCAGTGATTCGACCTGCACTGAAGAAGCTACATGCTTGCCGCTCTACAGTGTACTGTAAACACACCAAAACCACATAAATACTGAATCAGGTAGGACTTTCTAAGAATGCCAAAACAAAACAGGAACAAAGGGATGATTTTTATGTAGCTGCTGTTTATTTGTATTGTGGAAAGACAGTGGGAAAATCAGAGGCAAAAATACCCACCAAGAACTGACAAATAATTATCAATATCGACAGAAATTAACACAGCAAACGCAATAAATTCTGATGAATGACAAAACAAAACAAAACAAAACAAAAAAACTGATCTTGAACTTTACTCAAAATCCAAACATATTTAATTAATAATAGTGAATTCTCTGCCTGATCTTGTGGATGAATAGGTTCCTACAGCGATTAGCCGCCTGTTGTGCCATATAATGAAAGCGTGCACACTCAGCAAACAAGCTCCTGCCCACAAATCTGTGTTTCAATGCGCCGTTTCCACCCAGCGTTCACACATATTGCTAACACGACAACCTTGCGTGATCACGCTTGGATCTGTTCCCAGTAAGACATGCTGCTTTCAATGGATCTACACCTGTCTGGTTGATCATAACCTAAAGTGAGGATTAACCGTCTGAATTCCTTTGACGTCCCACGTCAGCATTCAGAGAGCTGTCAGTGTCAGGACTGTGCGATGCAGAGGATTACCTTCTGACAACTGTCCAAGTAATTAGTAGTCATGCTTTACATTTTCACTGGAGGCATAAAGCTCGCTCTGTGCAAGAATACAAAGAAAGAGCCCCTCCCAAATTTCTGAATGTCTTGTTTTTCTGCACTGCAGATTTGAGTGACAGCATGCGGCACATGGCCAAGTCTGACTACTTTTCCTGCTCTAAATCTTCCACTTGAATCAAATTTATTGAATTTGTATTTGTAGCTGTTTTTTTTTTCTTCATTTGTTCTTTGATAACAGAAACAACAGCTGTTCACAGTAGCAATGTGTCTGCAACAAACAAAATTTTAGAATAGTTTTGATAACATATAAACTTGTCAAAATCATTTTTCCAACATTCATAATAAACTCTGGCAAGTACTGAAGCCACATGAAGCCGTGAAAAACAACGAGCAACAAAAACAACCCAACAAACACAGCCTAATATACCATAAAGATTTAAAACAACCATTTAGAAGATGAATGTCCTGTTGATGACACAGATCAAAATATTCCCACCCTATTTACTCGCAGGGCAAATGTTGCCTCGCCATCACTTAGACATGTTAATTACAGAGAGCGCAAGCAATTACGGTTGTTTTTATTTATCCTTTTTTTCCTCCCACACCTGAAAGGGTCGTTAAGATTCCTCTGCATCATGCCACTGGTGTGGTATACTGCATCTCTTGCTAGATGTTTAAGTTGGCGCTGTGCCCGGCATATGAAGTTGAGTCAGTGTTTGCTTAAAGAGGAGAATGACAGTTTTCAACAAAGCCTAGGATCGCTTTTCCAGCACAGGGATACAAATGGCTTAATGGCCTCGCGTGACCTCGAAAAAGTTTGGTATGACACGCAAAGTCAAGGGTGTTGTGTGGTTGTGCTGCCCAGGTTACATCTCATGCTGAAACCTTGTGTATTTCAAATGACTTTGTATTGTTTTATTGAAGAAACTCTTAAAGTAGCACCTAAACTACTGCTTTGTTACACTGATTTAAAAAGATTTTTTTTCCCCCAAAAATGTATATCTATCAACTGGTAACACTTTATAAAAACTACACACTATTAAGCATTAGTAAGGTGTTAGTGAATAGTTAATTCATCATTTATAAACATTACTCCTACATTAGTAGACATTACAGTTGTAAATGCTTTGTTCTTAATGTATAAATTCATAAATACCATCTTTAATGACAGTATTTGTGATTAATAACAGAGGAAGATTTAGCTGCTGGAAAAATGTCCTCACATTTTACTCTAGAATACTTTGTCATACAGACGAGTTCACAGCCAAACTGACCAAAATATGTGGCATTTTGAAGTAGAGCTGATTTTGTGGCTAAAATCTGCTTAACTACTTGATCACAAGTTTACTGCTGACCTGACTATTGATCCCGAAGATCAGCAATCCAACACTGAGAGGCTTTACACACATGAGCCTTCCTGCAAGACAGACACAATGGCTCTCACGGGGAGCTTTGCACTCAGAGCAGGTTCTGTTGGAGCCAAGTCTGCTGATTGGCAAGACAACAAATCCAGATTGGCCCTTCTCTAATCTTTAGCCCCGTTCAAACATTAACATAAATCTGAAATTATTCTGCTCTGTTTTAGCATTTTCCATGTCGTCACTTGTCACAGTCTTATGAGCACTCACAGGAGTGCTCTATGCATTCCTGTGAAAAACTAAGCACACTCCATGAGTCAGCACCTTTAGCAGCAATAACCTGAAGTAATCATTTTCTGTATGACTTTATCAGCTTCTCACATCGCTGCGGAGGAATTTAGGCCCACTCTTCTTTACAATGTTGCTTCAGCTCATTGAGATTAGCGGGCACAGCCTCAACTTGCCACAACATTTCAACTGGGTTCAGGTCTGGGCTTTGACTGAGTCATTGCAGCACCTTGATTCTTGTGTTTTTCAGCCATTCTGGTATAGATTTGCTAGTGTGTGTGGTATTACTGTCCTGTTGAATGACTCCATTTGGACCAACTGACTGTGGTACTACATCAAAAGAGTGTACAATTATAACTGTATAGTTGTAATGGTACAATATTGTGTCCCCTCCAAAAAAAACCTGTTGCCAAAAAAGTTGGAATGCTATGCAAAATGTAAATTGTAATAATGAAAAAAAAAAAAAAAACCACAATGCAATGAAACTTCCCCTACATAATTCATAAAAATAAGTATGGCTGAATCAATTAGAAGGAAAGGGTTCAGAAACAACAGAAACAATTTCTGAAGGCAAAATTTAAAAGAATCTGATTATTTTATCATACAAGGTTTATAGGAATCGTAACAACACCACTGCTTTTGCTGGAGATTTTTCCACTACTTGTTCACAGAGTGGCCACCTGCCCAAACCATCATCTTTTTTCTCTTAACCTAACCAAGTAGTTTTGAAGGCTAAACCCATCCAGTCAACTGCATCTAAGGTTGGACACTTGACACAAACCACACTTTCCTGAATGTAAGTCTCAGGGTTGAGTAGTTGCAACACTCTCCTGCTGAAGCAGACTTTGTGACTGCCAGATGACCTGAGTGTTGTAATCTCACATAACTCAGGGAATACGTGTGTCCAGCACAACAAAGCTCCTAATTGACTTTCCATTGTTGCTATGGCGCTGGCACATGAGCACCGATCAGGTGCTTTGTCATGTTTACAAGCTGTCCCACTGAAGGTTCAACCATTCTGCGAGTAAAACTCAAACTCAACGCACAAATATTTAGAAAGGTTTATAATACATTTCTCTAAAGTGTTTAACGCAACGATCATCACCTTCTGTTATAAACCAGTAAAATAAACAGGAAAATCTGATTCATTTTCTAGACCACTCAGTTCTTTTTTTTACATTGCAAACTGTAATATATATCTGATAGCCACTACTGCAATAAAACCTTTGTTATGTGCTTTATGTGCTAAACAAAAAAAAGCAAATATAGTTCTAAAGAAGAAAGGGAACATATGGAGGAGGAGGAACAGCAAAAATCCAATTAGAGGTATATTGGAATCCATTCATATGCTTGGGCTGGACTACTGCATTCATGTTCATTCTTGGTGCATTAAAAGAAATCAAACTGGGGCCCTTCAAGTCGATTATGCGGCTGCTTCTGTTTCAGTGCTGCGCCTGACGAAATGGAATGTGCTGTACTGGTGGGAGAAAGACAGCAGGGGGTCACGTGCAGTCTCAGCAGGTAAACCTCAATGGATTTATAGGGTTGTAGGGATTCCCAATATTTCCAATAATGGTTTCTCAAACAGTGAACAAACATCTCAGTTTAGCGCTCTCTGACATGTGTAGGTAGAGAGAACAATGTGAGGCAGATCAAAGAAAAGTAACAAACACATCACTTCATGTATCATCATACACTGTTGGAATAGAATCAAGGAGAGTGCAATTCCATTTATTAAAAATATGCGTCCAGCAGGGGGCAGCAGTTAGAACGCAGATTAGCCTTTGTTGAAAATCAGTGTCAATTACACAATTATGTGTGTGTTGTTGGTTTGCCTGGACACACATGCTCTTGACAAAATGACAAGAAAAAATACGCCAAAGTCCTTCAGTAGTGTTTCCTTTCCACTGCTACAAGCCAGCAGGGAGTGATATGATTGGCTGCTACTTAAGAGGCAGTTTAGCCCATGGTAGGAGACTGTCCTTCGTTATATACACTATATGGACAAAACAATTGATCCACACCTCTTAATCTTTCTAAGGAGCTCACTGAATTCAAGTGTGACATTGTAACAGGATGCAACTGTTGCAGAAGGTCGGGTTGTGAATTTTTTCCCTCCTAGATATATTGTGATCAACTGTAAGTGGTATTCTTGCAAAGTGAAAGCATTTAAGAACAACAGTAACTCAGCCACGAAGTGTCAGACCACGTGACGTAATAGAGCAGGGCCACTGAGTGCTTAGGCGCAAAACTGCCAACACTCTGCTGACTCAACTGCTGACTCAACCTCCTCTGGCATTAACATCAGCACAAAAGCTGTGTACCAGGGGCTTCATGGCATGAGTTTCCATGCACATTGCTTAACAAATTTTTCTCTCTTAGATGTAGGGTGAGGAGTGCAGTCGAAAGTCTTGTTTCCTTGACACAGACTGCTTTGCAGTATTCTTGCAGTATTCTTGTGACATTTGTTGCTGTAATTTAGTCAATTTCGTATGGAAGCTTGTTTGTGCCACCACTGAAAAAACTTTTTTTTTTTTTGTCATTCATAACTCAAAATTTGGGGTTATTATCTGAAAAGTTTGACTTAATGCTTTGAAATTTTAAGTTATTTTCTCAGAAATTTGAGTTAGTAAGTTGAAATTTTTAGATAATACCTAATTTTTTGGCTTATGGATGACAATTGTTTTTTCCCCAGTGGTGGAAAGAAGCTACTATAGTTCTGGTACGTTTTTTAGGTCTCTGAGTTTTTAGGTGGGCGTTTTCACAGCGTTGATTTGAAATCCAAATTTCTGCAGCTGCAAAGAAATCAGATGCCCCACAAAACTATCACACCCAAACACAGTGGCAAAACACTAATATCACATTTTATAACCAGGGATTGACATTAATATAAATAATACAGAGTTCAAGTGCCAGCATATTAAAGAAAACGTCTCACTTCCAACCTTTCTGTTACTATTTTAATAATCCTTTCATCATTTTTATCCCTGTAATTTTTGGAAACCTTTCATGTTGTTTGTTCTTCATACTGTTTATAAACATGACACATCTAGCAAAAACAGCTGTGCTGGTCTCTTTTAAAATCAAGCGGCACTGAGGAACGACACACGACTGCACCGCATACCATGATCATGAATTCATTAAAGCCACCTATAAAGCCGCACATAAACCAGCGTTTCATTAATCCTTCCATCTTTTTTCCCTCACCGTGAGGCACCAAACACTAATAGTAATCCTTTCATCTGCATGCTTCTTTTCACTACAAACACAAACTCAAGCACATTCAGCGTCACACTTGTTTATGGTCTCACATGCCACACATGCATTCCCAAACCCACGGCACATGCTTCAGCTGCAAAATAAAACAAACAGCACGACATGATGAATAGCCGCATCGTCAGACTGGTTAATTGTCAACAAGTTCCACGGGTTGCCATAAATGGAAATCAGCATAAGGCTCCAGACAGTGGAAATTGTTTGTTGATAATGAAACATTCTCAATCAATCTCATGTCAGCCCCAGATTGCCAATTGATTAAAACATTCATCTCATCTGAATTTAATTTCGGGTTCCATTTCGCAAAACGATTAACGCTATGATACACTGCAAAGTTGTCCCATTCATCCCATTTTCTGTTTTCTTGCTCCTTTCAAGCTTCACTAAAATGAACCCAGCCATTTTTTTTAAACATAGTAACCCACAAAGCCCTTTGTTTTTGTGTCTTTGACATAATGGGATTTTGTGCTGTCAAAACATAGAAGCATGAAATAAAAGCCTTTTTGAAATGTGAAGACAAAAGATCACAGAATCTTATGGCAAGTTTTTCTTTTCTTTTCTTTTTTTACTGTTGTTTTTTTTCTTTCCCCCCCTCCCCCCTAACTTCCTTTCCAGCCAGCACCCCTTGTCTTCATTTAGCTTCACAACAAAGAACTCATTGAGTCTCAAACCAGGAGTTGCTGAGACGGTAAAAATGTCAAAAATCCTATATAGCTGTCAGTCACCAAAACATTATCAGGTCAATAAGACAGTGATGACATTGTGCTAATGTGCATACTTCTTTGGTACCTGAGCACTGAACCTTGTGCCATCAGTGCAGTTTTGATGCAGTTGTGTTTTTGCTTTGCGTTGCGTTACCGAGGAACGGTGGCTTTCCTGTTGTTTCGATCACAGACTATTAGGGAAGTGTCAGATCCATTGCAGCTATGTTTTCCCATCCATAATCATGTTTTAGCTCCTGGAATACATCATGGCTTTTGAAATTTGGAACTTTTCACAGCCGGTCAAACCTGCCAGATCTCATTGTATTTCCTTTATTCTGGTGATTAATCACTTTGAGTATTTTGCTGGAGAGTAAAAAGGTTTGTGGGGTGGGAAAGTGAGACAGGGAAAAAGGATAAAAACCTTGAAAGTTTTTACTTGTTTGTTTTCAGGACTGTAATTCCATGTCAAGACAGTAGTGTACTAATTTATCATTTTGATGGCAAAAGCACTTTTTCCATTCAAACCCCCCCCCCCCCCCCCCAGTATTATCATACTGTATATTTCTCATATTATTTGTCTGGTGACAATATACACAGCAGAAGAGACACAAACAGTCCAACAGTGTGCCTTGCACAGTGCCTTCACTGAATTCATTCAGCCAATTCATCCTGCAGGTCTGATGTGAGTGATGCTGTCATAGTGGCAATCTAGCCCATCTTTCCATTTCTCAACACATCTATACAAATGTTCAAAGTCCATTTTCCGAGCTGTTTTATCCATTTTCACAATCATTCTTTTTGTGTTTCGTGTAGGTGGAGAGCAGCCCTGTCTGTACCCGTCTCTGAACTGCTGTGCACGTGCCAGCTTATTCTTTGGCAGTAAATGGCACCAGCTCGCAGACACATTGTCTGAATCCTGCCGCTGGAGTTGGGATGCCAGCTCTAGGCATGTCAGGCCTTTGGGCGTTGGGATTGGGTTTCCCCAGACCCCCTTGTCAAAGGATTAGCTCATACTCTGATCATCGGGAACGCAGAACTATTCCTCCTCTTTTCTCCAATGCCACTGGTGCTGCACACATTCCTTTGTACATCTTTCATGGCTGGTGAAATTCTACTAAATATGCGGCAGCAGTCTTACTATATTCCCTCTTCCACTTCTCCCACTTTCTCCCTCCTTCTTTTCCCTTTCCACTTATTCAATCCTGCCTTCCCTCTCTTTCTCCATCACTTCCTCCTCTCTTCTTCAACTGTGTGTTGATGAGCTTGAACACTGTTTTTTTTTTCTTTTTTTTCTGAGGAAGGAAGAGGGATTATGCTAAGCCCTAACTCGGGGAGACCAGCCTTATCTTGCCTGCAGCAGCTCCATGCACCAGAGAAAAACAGGCTGGAAGAGAGCAGAGCGACAGGCCAGAGAAAGGCAGTAGAGGGAAAGACAAAGATGGGCATGGCCAGTAATAGAGAACACATCCATGTTTTACAACATTGCTGGCACTGTTGGCCATCTTCAACAATGTTTTTCCAGCATGCACGTTGAGCAGTCGTGTAGAGCAATACGGAATCACAGCATTTGCACTCAAACAGAAATATTCTCAAAATCGGTTTCTTCTCCTCAAACCCTGCAGATTGCTTTAATCACATACTATTATTTATTTTGCAATGGAATGACTGTTCCCCAGGTGATTTAGAGCTCCTCACTCCACCCTCCCTGTTCCTAACCGGGACAGTCCATTGTGCAAGCTGCATTATACTCAATTATGTTAACTCTAATTAAAGTACCATCTCCTGATCCACTTCCTGAATGAAACCTTCCCTCTCTACCCCAGTCCTGAGATAATGGAGCATAGGAACAAGGCCTCACTGTAAGTGGGCTGCTGGCCTATTCACCTAGCCTAATTACCCTTACCCAATGGGGGGCTATGCCCTTGGGAAAGGCCCTGGCTCTTTGGGGCCCACAGTAAACTCAAATTTCCTGGCGGGTGCAAACAATAGCAGAAAGTGACATCAGTTTTCAACTTCAGAAGGTAAAAACAATTTGCTAGAGAGCCAGTATGACCTAACTATGTTCATGCATCCAAACAGCTCTGCGGGTCAGTGGCTGTCAGGCTTTAAGCCACTCAAATAAATGCAAAATTCATGGAGGCTACAACTTGCTAAAAGTAACAGCTCACTCAGGGGAGACCCACTCAGACATTAGCTATGGATAGCATTACCCCTTTGTTAGTGTTTGTTGTCTGGCTCCATTTACTTCAATGTCATCAGAAAGCTACGCCAAGAAAGCCATAGCAACAGATTAGCTGGGACTTGTGGGGCACCAGAGCTAACAGAAAGTAAGCCTCTATAAACCCAAGGACGACATTAAGATACCAGCCAAGGACTTGGTCTTTCAAATACACCAGAAAATCCAGTAGGCGAGAAAACCACAATTGATGAGACTTTAAGTCGATGCATTGTGTCCCTCTAATGCACAACCCTATGGATGGCTTAGTTCCTTAGTGCAACATTGCAATGGGATCTCAAGACAAATGGACAACTGGTAAATGTTGTCCTTTCAATGTTTTGTATTATTGTGCAGTTTTGAAGGGAATGTTGCAACTTTGCAAAACATTTGTTGTAAATGCAGTCAGGAATAGAAACGCGCGTCAAGTGTAGTATTTTTTTCAGTTGCAACTACAGTTTTTTCACCAGTTCTAGGGTTGCCATTATCAAATTAGAATGGCATCGCAATGATGTGTTTCACAGCACAGTGCAGCGTTTTTTGGGTATAATGTGTTATGTCTATGCTGCTTTACAGAGATGAAACTGTATAAGCCACAGTCTTGGACTGACCCAAGTGGCCCTGGGGTTATTAGAAGGCCAGGGTGGGGTATCAGAGGGGGGAGGTATGGGCAACAAAGAGTCTTTCTTCACTCTTCCTCCTGATCCTATCACTCCATTCCTTGGCCGTGGAGATGAAAGACTAGCCTGTAATTGGAGAGGAGGGAACAAGTGGAAGTAATGAGAAAGTTAAAAAAAAAAAAAAGGGGGAAGGGGATAGAAAGTGCTTGAGGAGAAGGTAGGAGAGAGTGAAAAAGAAAATACCTTTGATTTCCTTAAATTAAATGAAGAGAAACAGTCGAGCCTTGCTCCTCTATCAAGACAGAGTTTGAGTGACAATGCAGCAACATGGGGCTCTCGGCTGTAATAACTTGCCTTTGTCAAGCGACTCAACGCTTTGTCTTCCTTTTTCATGGGGCCCAGAGTCCAGGGATCAGCCTTGACTTATTATGACTAGCTTTTGTCCTTCACGAGCTGCGGGAGACTTGACTTGCCCTTTTGTCCGTCATCGAAACAGGGATCCCATACTGTGGTTGTTCCCCAGGCATGGGAATACTGTAATAACAGCCAAGGACAAGGCCAAAGCATGTAGTCCCCCGTGGTATTGTAATATCAAACTGTGAGCACAATACTGCACATAACAATTCTTTATGTGTTTAAAACATAAACATCCGAGAGAACTGTGGTCCTTCCATTAAAGAAGACAGAGTTAAGCTGGTCTAGTCAGTTTTGGAGATGTATTTATTTCATTTATTTAATGTGATACGTATATGAACTGGACAACATGCACATAAGCATGATCAAGAAGGACTGAAAGACCTTAGTGGGCTATGTGGCTTTTCAACTTTTGCAAACTGTTAAGCACAGTCTGCAAGACTTTTGTGAGACAAATATTTTTGAATTGAAACCTTTAAAAAAAGATAAAACTCTGTCTGTAAAACATTATCATGTAGCAGTAGGGATCTGACTGCTATTAAATGGCCAAAGTGGATTATTATGTCTGGAAGATTTACTCTTTTCTCCTCTTAGCGTTTTCAAGCAGCTTCTCCATTAAGGGGAATGTCTTCCATTATCCAGTTGGAATTTTAAAGGCCCAGGATTGGGCGCTTATCTACGGCTCAAATCTGCAAAGCCGGGGTCTCCTGTTCCTTCACTCTTCCTTCATAAACTAGAGCCATAAAAGAGTTGTTTACTACACCGATCCATACCAAGTGCTACACCTGGCCACAGCTGAGACTGAACCTTTAAAATAAAGAGTGCATCAAAGGTAACTGAGGGAATGGAGAGGAAGTTTATGTACCATGAAGGTCAGATGGCAGGAAAAAAGGGATAAAAGGGCACAGAGGTAGATAAATAGAAGATAAAGCAAAGGAAGGATTACTAACGCAAGGGTCTGTGAGGTGGAAGAGGAACAGATTGTTATATACATAAGTGTTTTTGTGTATATAAACAGATTAATTCTTACTTTTTTTGAATGATCAGCCTGCACATGACCACAGCAAAACACACTGAGTTGTTGGTAGTTCAGTTTTTAAAGTAGATTTCTCAAAAATCCACTGTTGAAATGGTACAGTAGACTGAAATTAAAAGACTAGCACTTCAAACAAACACCAAGTAACCAAAATCATAAATACAATAAAGAAAATTTGACATTAACATCAGCATCACACCTTGATTATTTCTTTAAATGTGTCTTACAGTCATTATTTTTTGTCATTAACAGCAAACAGTCCGGGTCTTCTTTGTCATATTTTTTCTTTCATGATGCTCCAAACGCTTTCAGTTGGTGAAAGTTCTAGATTGCAGACAGGCCAGCTCAGCACTCAGGCTCTTCTACCATGGAGCCATGGCATAGTAATAGATACAGTATGTGGTTCAGCATTGTCTTGCTGAAATATGCAAGGCCTTTCTCTGGAAAAGATGTTTTCTGGATGGGAGCATATGTTGCTCTAAAACCTGTATATACCTTTCAGCATTAATGGTGCCTTTTCATATGTTTAAACATGTGTTTTCTATGAATAAATTATGAGTTAAGGAGATTTGCAATCATTGCATTTTGTTTATGTACATTTTACACAATGGCCCAACATTTTTTGGAATTGGGGATGTACATTAGTGAATGCAACACACACACACACACACACACACACACACACACACACACACACACACACACACACACACACACACAC
>JAVDPK010017105.1:0-14435 GCA_034780415.1 Cichlasoma orientale | reverse complement strand
GAAGGTCAAACACTATAAGACCAGGATGCTAAGAGGCAACAGTCTCTACATTGATCTGTTATCTCCTGTTTATTTAAAGTTTATATTTGCAGATATGTACCTAGAGGGCGCTTTTTGTTATTGTTATCGTTACTAAGTATATTGGTCATAAGATGTGTATTTTGAATTATGTAAAAAAAAAAAAAAAAAAAAAAATCAATAAAAATATTGATGGAAAAAAAAAATGACAAACAAGAAAAGGAAGATAAGTTTATCTTTAATTTCAGTTAGTTTTAGTTAGTTTTTTAAACTCACAATACAGTTTTAGTTAGTTATCGTATTTTCCTTTTAATTATAGTTTTTATTTATTTTGGTTAACGACAATGTTTTTCCAAATTCAGTTTTCGTTATTTTGTTCGTTTTCGTTAACTATAATAACCCTGATCAGTAGCATAAAGCCCAGCAGCTGCTCTCCTCAGTTCCCAGATGTTTACAGACTGTTAAAGCAGCAGAGAAGCTGCACAGAGGGAAACACGGCCCTGTAACAACTGTTTTGTGATTGGTTTTTTTTTTTTTTTTTTTTTTTAATTTTCTGTTTTGTGATTGTTGCCATCAAATTCAAAATGACCTTATTGTCAGGTTCAACATTTGATATGTTTTTTGTTTTTTCATAAAATGTGTTATGAAATTTGCAAATCATTGCATTCTGTTTTTCTTTACATGTTACACAGCATCTCAACTTTTTTTCCCAACACAATGTCTAGTGCACATGCAATAAAGATTCCTGACAGAATCTTCCCTAAAGTGATTAATAAAGTTTAATCTAATAAAAGACCAAACTAAAAACCTTTTTTTTTTAAATTTCAAATCATATGGAGCCTATCCCACAGGGCGAGAGACAGGGTATACCCTGTACAGGTCACCAGCCTGTCGCAGGGCCAACACACATAGACAGACAGCCATTCACAGTTCAATTCAGTTTTATTTATATAGCGCCAAATCACAACAGTCGCCTCAAGGTGCTTTATAGTGTAAGGTAAAGACCCTACAATAATTACAGAGAAAACTCAACAACCCCCTATTGGCAAGCATTAGCCAACAGGGCAAAACCTCCAGCAGAACCAGGCTCAGGGAGGGGCAGTCATCTGCTGGGACCGGTCGGGGCTGAGGGGAGAGAGAGAGGACAAAAGACACACTGTGGAAGAGAGACAGAGATTAATAATAACTAATGAAATAAATGCAAAGTGGGGTATAAACAGAGTAAAAAGAGGTGAATGAAAAGAAACACTCAGAGCATCATGGGAACCCCCCCAGCAGCCTAGGCCTATAGCAGCATATATAAGGGAGGGTTCAGGGTCACCTGATCCAGCCCTAACTATAAGCTTGATCATAAAGGAAAGTTTTAGGCCTAATCTTCAAAATAGAGAGGGTGTCTGTCTCCTGAATCCAAACTGGGAGCTGGTTCCACAGAAGAGGGGTCTGAAAGCTGAAGGCTCTGCCACCCATTCTACTCTGAAGGATCCTAGGAACCACAAGTAATCCAGCAGGCTGAGAGCGAAGTGCTCTATTGGGGTGATACGGTACTATGGTGCACACGAGCGATTTAGAATCACCAATTAACCTAACCTCAAGAATTGCGTGTCTTTGGACAGGAAACAGAACAAAACCCACGCAGCCACGGGGAGAACATGCAAACTCCTCACAGAAAGGCCCGGCCAAGGTGGAGTCGAACGCAGCCCTTCTTGCTGTGAGCCAATAGTGCTAACCGCCACACCACCGTGCTGCCTTTAACGCCCACATTGTAAATAGTTCAGGTACAGGTACAGTTCAGTTTCAGATCCCTTTATGCAGTCTTCCAGTAGAAGGGACAGCAGTTTAGCTTAATGCAGTTTTTGACGTGTTTACACAGTTTGTTCCTGTGACAGACCTGTGCAGTCCACTCCGCCCTGCTCTGATTTGGATACGCGATGGACGCATGAATAAATGGGAAACCACATCATAATTCATCTGACTCGCTTGTTCAGGGGAAAATCAGGTAATGCGATCATATTTTTGTGTTTAAACAGTACAGCAAAGCGAGGGCTTCAGCGGTGTGATCCCGTTACTGTCTGTTAACACGCTGTTTTGGTGTGGTAAAGTCACGTGACAAACTTGTGGCGTTAGAGTGTGTATGGTCGGAGGTGTGGGAACTTCAGCAGAAACAAACATCTGTGTAAGCTGCGGAGCTCCGGCTAAGAAACAGAACAGCGTCTCCTCTGTTTAGTCGATCCTAGCCGAGAACAACCCATCAGCCCGTTTTTATTCGGAATTTGGGTCGTGGAAACACCCCGTGGATCAGTCGTCTCGGGGTCACGGCTCAAGCCCTCCCCCACGCTGGCGGATTTGGTTGAGTCCAGGCCCCAGCAGAACCAAGATGGCTTCCTGAGTACCGACGAGTCGAAGTTCACTTTTCCACAGTAAATACCGGAGCTGCTGGTGCCTCTCTGCCATGGTCGGATCACTGTCTGCGGACGATAAATACTGGTAGGTGCGCAGTCACGGACGGATTTTAAACTGAGGTTCAGAGTTGCATCCCGGTTGTCTGTGGGCTCTTGAGCCGCTGTTGTAGCCGCAGCAGCTAGCTGCGGGTACCAGTCAGAGCCGTAATTATGGGACTGCTGTTTGTACTGGGAATCATTGCTACCGACTGGACAGCACAGGAATATGTCTGCACTACAGTATGACCAAAACAGCAGGAAGTCAGGGCCCGGTCCCGGTTTTATAGGTGCAGGCTGGACTGCTACCCAGAGACAGCTCGCGTTAGCTATGCTAGCGTTAGCTGCGGACTGTTGGTGCTTTCCGCTCGGTGAGACGCGGCTGAAGATTCAAAGTTTGCACCTTGCTGCACTGCTCCAGTTCTCCTTCATGTAATAATAGCATGGTGACTTCGAGAGGTATGCGCATTGGTAAGTCGCCCCCGTGTTTCGTTTATTGCTAAGCTCCGTATTTTCACTCGTGTGCGGTGAATGAGCGGTGGCGGACTACCTGATGGTGTTCCGCCGCGGCGGTAGCTGTCCAGGCTGGATGTTTTGGTCGGTGCCAGATAACCCGAGCTGATCGCAGCGGATAACCTGTTAGTCCGAGTCCACTTTACAACTAAATGTTATTTAGGATCCCATTAAATTACCTAGAAAAAAACACCTAGAAGTGTCTTTTTTTTTTCCTCATTTAAATTTTGAACGCGGCCTGGAAAAGCGTCAATCACTCTACTCTCCTCTAACGCCGTCATCTTCACTCCAGAACGCCTGACTGTCAAGCTGCTGTTAGTCCTAAAGCAAGTGTAATGTTCACATGTAGTGGATATTTCTGATGTCACAGGTTTCTTGTCAGTAACATGTCATTTCTGTGCTTATCTAACATGATCAGAGAACCAGTTTTAAAAAACAAGTTCCTGTAAACAAGACTTCAGGCTAGAATGAATCATGACAGCGTCGCTGGTTTCCGTAATTCACTTTAGGCTCACTCCAAACTTTGCTGCTGGTTATTTGGTTCTATAAGCTAAGCTCCTTTGCAGATCAGGTCAGACGCCCAGTTTTGGTAACGTGAGTCTGCGAAGGTGTAAACCTCTGGTTCAGAGTGATTTCGCTGACAGATCAAGGAAGAGAAACTGGGGGCCCACCTGTGGGTGAGACAGTAACATTACCAAGCTGACACAAACCTGTGGATGAATGAATAGTTTCCTTGGAAATGGACTGGTCCTTATAGACCACTTTTCTGCTCTATGTTGAGCACTCAAAGCGCTTTAAACAACATGCCTCGTTCACCCATTCACATTCCACAGATGCATCGGAGAGCAACTTGGGGTTCAGTGTCTTGCCAAAGTATCCTTGGGCAAGACTGGAGCAGCCAGGAATTGAACTACCGATTAGTAGGTGACTTCCTCTACCTCCTGAGCTACAGCCACTGCTGTGTGTTGAATACACTGATGTCATATCTATCATGAGACAGACGCTTATGAAAGGGTTAGAAATGATATTGATTTAAATCAGAGTATTGCATTAACTGTTTAGGAATTACAGCCCTTTTTATACACAGTCCCTCATATTCAGAAGCTCGAAGGTAATTAGAAGAACCAACATACATTTAAATAGGATTATTTTTAATAGTTGCATGAAAATTCTTTGCAGTCAGTAACTGCCTAAAATCAACATCAACAATCTAGAACCAGGAACATCAGCAAATCTGGGTTCTAGTAGTTGATTGCCCAGCGCTGCACCAGGCTGAGAATTTCACCGGTTCACTATCACCACAGTAAGCAAGCGTCCACTCCTCCAGTACCACTGGGCTGTGATTTTTATTTATTTATTTCCTGGCTAGAACCTTGCAAATGCTGAGTTTCCTGTCTTGACATGCTCTACAGGCCTTTACTGCAGCCACCTTCAGTTGCTGCTTGTTTGTAGGTCTCTGCCTTCGATTTTGTCTTCAGTAACTGAAAAGTTGCTCTATTTGGGCACAGACTGACTTGGATATTGAAAAATAATGAGTTTCTGTGCCTTGAGAAACTCTTGGGTTGTTTTGGGACATTATCTGTGAAGCTCTGTCTGATCCGTTTTGCAGCATTTGGCTGAATCTGAGCAGACAGTACAGCCCTGCACACTTCAGTTCATCCTGATACTTCTCTCAGCAGTCACATCATTAATAAACTCTAGTGGCCTAATTCTGTTGGCAACCGTATATGCCCATGACATAACATTGCCTCTACTATGTTTGACAGATGATGTTTCCTTCTTTGTAATAACAGAACACACCTCATCCGGCCATCAAACTCTTTGTTGTGTGGTTGTCTGGTGTCCTTTGAACCTCTGAAAATGGGGATCTGTGTATAAAAATCACTGTAATTTCTAAACTGTTCATGCAAAATTTTGGTTGAATTCCTTGAATTTAAGCATAAAGTATGCACTTAAATCAGATATTGATTAATATTAAAATTCACTTAGTGTACAGAATCAAAATGACAAATAAAAGGTGTCACTGTCCAAATACTTATGGACCTATCTGCATGTTACTCAGACTAACAACATTCACTAGTCACTGATAGAGCCTCAGCCTGATGGTGAACAACACACCCATTTAAATTGGCAACTTTAGGAAAAATGTGCCATCAGAGGTCGACTGCATTTTTAGATTTTAGGAAACAGTGTCCTGGATCAGTAGGCCATTACTATGAACCCTGATTTAGATCCTCCCCAGTCTTCCTGCTTGATTTGAAAGCAGTCCAACATTAAGTGATGTATTAGAAAACACTTATCTTATACTAGGGATGATTTTGTGGTAGAATTGAAATGATGAATGAGGCTCTGACGTGGCACATAGAGACTGAGGTGGCTATAAAAACCTAATTTCCCTTTGTAAGGTTCCCCTCTTTGATGTCTGACTTGCTCATTTCTGTTCTTGCATGGACACACAATTAGTGGTGCGCTGTAAGCCCAGGCCCAGTTTTGTCCTGAGAACATATTACTAATGTCTGTGATAAGACTTGATAATTAAGAGGAAGGCCCTGGGGTGGTTTTCACAAAGAGGAAGTGTTTGTGTATGAGAGTGCAGCTATTAAAACCTAGCCCTGTGGTAAGTGGAGCCACTTGATTTCCTTGGTAACACTGTTATGGATTTTAAACAGCCTCATATCCGCGTAAACCAGCTACACAAACATGGATGTCAGCCAAAAAGAGACTTAAATTATGGTATGCATGCAAAAGTCAAATACTCAATACCATTTTTGAGTCACTGCTACAGCTCACTGGTATAGTTTCACATCGGCCATCGTCGTTTGCAATGTAATTTTACTCCTTCTGCTGCTCGAATTAATGACCAGGGCACACTCTTAAACATTAGGAATTCAACGGAGAGCTACTGGGACAGCTACAGAAAAACATCCTCTTCCTTTTGTGTGTGTTCCTCCCCGAGTGCTTGCTACTGTGCACAACCCGCGGGAATCCCAAAAAGTGGAAAAGGGGAACCAGGGCCGGTATCCACGTGAAACCGAGAAGGTAACAGAGGCTAGCTTCTTGGCTGTGGGGCGTTCGTCTCCTGTCATTTGGCGGGGATGCTGACCTCGCAGTCTGGGTTCCTGTACTCAGCGGCAGTTCACCTTGCTCACCTTGTGTTTGTCATCTGTCCTTTGCTTTACTGGTGGCAGCGATGTCCTATTGTTGATTTTGGAGTCACCGTCCAGTGTGGCAAGTGTATGGGTTTGTGCAGGTGTTTAATTCAAGTGCTGCTGTAGTCAGCTGTTGAGTGCGCCGTTCAATTAAAACCAAATCGTTTATTCTAAACAATCTCTTCATTTAGGAGTTACCAGACTTTGTTTCTGACTGAGATGGGGCAGCAAATTATAGATTATATTTACTTGAAGGAAATCTGCCCAGCTGGCTGCTCCATCATGCATCCACGTCTTTCGGGACAAGGAGGACTTTATGCTGTGTAGCAGGACGGATTCACATGCAGGTTGATGACCACTGACTTTTTCTTCATTTGAGTTACAGATGACAAAGATCGGTTCTCTGAAAACCTTTTATTAATGTGAACGCTGTTAAGCAGAGGTCCCCAACCCCCGGGGCCAGGACCGGTCCGTGGGTCATTTGGTACTTTAACTTAATGATATGAGGAAGCAGTACTAGGCACTACAAAGCTGTGCTGTGGTGTCTTTGCTTATACTGAAAATTTGTTTCCCCCTCAATATGAAGCTTAATGGGTTTTTAATTGGAAATAAACAGTTAAGTGATTCAAGGTTGATGTTCATAAAATGAGACGGTATTAACAGTTAATTTTTGTGTACTTCCCTCCCTCCTTCCTTCTACTCTTTCCAGCAGGTGACATCAAGAACTTCAAAAATCTACATTGCTGTCCAGGTGAGACCACCAGACCTTTCACAATCTGCAAAATGTGTAGTTCAGCAATTTCAATGACTTCATTTTTGTTTCTCAAAAAAAAGCCTTTTTTTTTTTTTTTTTTTTTTTTTTTTTGAGTATGACTTTGTTCTCGGCATAATCACTGTTATTCAGGGCTGCAGACACAGTGTAGTTAAATAGCTTTAAAAACTGAAAGCTGATCTAAAGTGAATCATTCTTTCCCTCTTAACCTTTGTTACAATTTTCACTTCATTCCCACTGCCTTTCTCACCCCTGCATCTTGTCTTCCCTCATCTTCCAGGTGTCTTTCTGTGCAATGTCCAGACTAGGTGTCCGGAGGAGGGTCAGCCCCAAAACACAGACCACCAGCACTGACGCTTCCACTGCTGACAAGCTACTCAGATATCTACAGAAGGACACACTCATATGTTGTGATATCTGCTTAAGTTCCTGAAGAACAGCTCATCAAGAAGCAGGAACCTTAAACTTTGAACCTCAAGACCCCAACCAGTTTTCAGTCAGAGACCACCTGTGTTGGTGTTCATTTTTATTGACCCATCTTACATTTCTTACTGTTCAGTCCCCTTACACATACCTTCCCAATTTCCCTTTCACTAATTTGAGAAGATTTTTACACCACTGATCTAGAAGTAGAGAAGAGGTAATGGATGATGCTGGCCATGGTAACCTAGTGTAAATGGCTATTCTTCAGCACATCCCGGTGCCAGTATCTACTGCTCGATCTTTCTCTTCCACTCCCCTCTCCCCTTGCACCTACTTCCCCTATCTGCTGTCCTTCCCTATTCATTGCTGCTGCTTGCCAACCAGTCCTGCCTTTACCCTCCAAACACCATGGTGGGTTCAGGCTTGGGTGTCTGGAAGCTAATGCGAGGTGTCCGCCAGCTAGAGCTTCATCGCCTCATCCTGGCACTCATCATCTTCTGCTTGGTGTCCATGGCCTTCTTAGCCTACTATGTCTCCAACAGCCCCAAAATCAAGGAGGCTCCTCCTTTACCCTTCAGTGACTGTGGCGGAGGTGGTGGGATTTCACTGGGATTGAGTACTGGGGCTGCTGGAGAAGGACCAGGTGGCCAGAGGGCACCTCTTTTTCTTCCCCCACGCCAAGGACGGCTACGTCAGGTGAAGGCGATGGATAATTTGAGGACAGATCCTGTGGTTCTGGTGTTTGTTGAGAGTATCTACTCCCAGCTGGGCCAGGAGATTGTGGCCATATTGGAGTCAAGTCGCTTTCACTACCGGACAGAGATTGCTCCTGGTAAAGGTGATGTGCCCACATTGACAGAACATAACCGTGGACGCTATAGTTTGATTATCTATGAAAATCTGTTGAAATATGTAAATCTCGACTCGTGGAACCGTGACTTGCTGGACAAGTACTGTGCTGAGTATGGAGTAGGTGTCATTGGCTTCTTCAAAGCTAATGAAAACTCGCCTTTCAGCGCACAGCTCAAAGGCTTCCCTCTCTTTCTACACTCACACTTGGGACTCAGGGACTACCGCATCAATCCCAGTGCTCCTCTACTCTACATAACCAAGCCCAACCAAATGGAGCAGGGCTTTTTACCAGGGGATGATTGGACCATTTTCCAGTCTAACCATTCTACCTATGAGCCTGTGCTTCTAGCTAGAACCAAGTCCTCAGAGACATTGGCACATTTTGGATCCAGCCCTTTGCGTGCCCTTCATGCCACAGTAGTCCAAGACTTGGGGCTCCATGATGGGATTCAAAGAGTTCTCTTTGGAAATAATCTCAACTACTGGCTTCACAAGCTGGTGTTTGTTGATGCTATTGCCTACTTGACAGGGAAGAGATTGTGTTTGTCCTTGGACCGTCACATCCTGGTAGACGTGGACGACATATTTGTTGGCAAGGAGGGAACCCGTATGAAGGTGTCTGATGTGGAGGTGGGTGAGCCTTGTCAGCCATAGTTGCATGCACTTAGGTTAGATTTTTGACAGTGACACTGTTTTTTGTAATTTTATCTCTGTACACCGCTACAGTGGACTTTAAGTGCAGAATTTCAGCTTTAATTCAAGGGTTTTAATAAAAGTGTTGCATTAACTGTTAAGGAATTACAGCCATTTTTATACATAGTACCCCATTTTCAGAGGTTCAAAAGTAATTTTATACATAAGGATTATTTTAATACTCAGATGAAAATCCTTTGCAGCCAGTGACTACCTGAAATTTAGAACTCATGGATGTCACCAAATGATATTTCCTCCCTTGACATGCTCTGCCAGCCTTTACTGCAGCCACCTTCAGTTGTTGCTTATTTGTGGGTGTCTCTGCCTTCAATTTTGTCTTTTGTAACTGAAAAGCTGCTCTATTGGATTGAGATTAGGGGAATGACTTGGACACTGAAAATTACTCAGTTTCATTGCCTTAAGAAACACTTGGGTTGCTTTGGCACTATCCTTTGAGTCACTGTGAAGTTCTGTCTGATCACTTTTACAGCATTTGGCTGAATCTGAGCAGACAGTATAGCCCTGTACACATCACAGTTCATCCTGATACTTCCATTAGCAGGCACATCATTAATAAACACTAGTGACCTCATTCCATTGGCTGCAATACATGCCCAGGCAGGAAGGAACGGGTAAGAAGAAGAGGGATAAATAGAGAGGAAACAAAAAAAGGGGGAGAAATCAGAATGAATAATAGAGAGGTAGATACATACACATATTCGCATATCTATGCACATGCATATACACACATCCCACAGGCAAATGGGAACCATACAGGGATATAGCCAGAAAAAAAAATTGACAGTCCAGCAGTGTCAGAGGTTCGGACAACTATGGTGGGGGGTCCCCTGGGTCTCAGACGGACCCTTGCTAGCGCTAATAGCTGTGCCTTCTTGGTAATTGTGGTTCCGATTACCACGGGCAACAGGAACACTTGGGGCAGAGACACCCCCCCCCCCCCCCAACTGGGAGAGGAGATCCAGCAGATTCCAGGAACATCTGAGATCTCTGTCCAGAAGACTACAGTCTTAGGAACAGCTAAGATACTGAGCACCCTCAAGTTCCCAGGCCTTGGGTAGAGAACCCAAGTTTGGAGGACAAAGTCCGCCCCCAGGACCCCCCCCCCCCCCCAATGAAAATCCACCATGGCAGTGTGCAGAAGTTAAAATTATAAAATAAAATTTAAAAAAAAATGTGTCGCTGTCCAAAAACGCATGAGACCACAAATATCACGCGTAAAAATATAAGGATATAACCTGACACATCGAACTTAAAATATTGTTGCCTCACAGTTTCTTTGTGGTTGATTGAATTGATCGCATCCATTTTGTGTAACATGTTGAAGAGGGATTCAGATTTTACATTACGGAAGTTCTTGTCTCACACTGAAAGAGTTGGAGGACAAGTTTGGGTTTTTTTTAGATTGCTGTTAACATGCCATGGGCCTTCACCAAGTGCTTGCTCACAGGGGGTTGTCTGCTCAGTGGGTTTTCTCTCAGATATTGTAGAAAGAAATGGAGATAAAGTAAAAAAATAAAGGTATTACTAATACTGTTACTGTAACTATAATCAATCGAACAGGGATTTGAGTAATCGATTAACAGTTGAACTGTTAACTTTATAGTGAGTTTTATCTAGGTGTTTAGGTGGCTGCTACACAATTGTCATGTCAGTGTGTTTGGCATTTAGCAGGCATCTGTTTTCAGATAAATGTATGTAAAAGCTATTGTATACTTATTCCTGTTACAGTTTGCTGCAGTTAGGGACTAGCTGTTAAACACAGAGGAGCAATAAATGCCATGTTGCTGAATGTGCTCAGGCATCCTGTCCTGGAGGCTTTTATTTATTTAAAATCTAGCTGCCTTATAGATGATCTTTCTGAAGAGAACTCTTTAAAGCTTGGCCCAGAGAAGCAGAGACCAGCGGTAGATGGCAGAGGTTTAAATAATGCAGGTTCCATCTTTCACTGCCTCTCAAGGTTTCAGTTATTGGCATCTAACTGGAATTCCTTATTCTAATTTGATTGTAGTTGGGATGAATGTAGGAGTGTAATGACCTTGTGTTTCACCCATTGTATGGCCATTTCTCAAATTTCATCCTTCAGGTTAGATTCTGTTAAGGCTCCATACTGGTTATGTAATTATCAACAGTTAAAACATGTCATCCTTTTGCAGGCATTGCTCAACACCCAAAACAAGCTGCGAGCACTGGTCCCTAATTTCACTTTCAACTTGGGGTTTTCTGGAAAGTTCTATCACACAGGTATGTTGAATCTTTGTTTTTGTACATGCATGACAGACCTGAGCTTTACTAGACGTCACTCATCAAAAGTGCAGGTGAAAATGGAAAAGTTGATACTGCTGTGTTCTATCCTGGCAGCTTGTTTGCATTAATACTTGCAAAGTAGTGAGAAGGCTCCCTATTGCTGTTCATGTGTAGGAACAGCCTGACATTAGTGCGTCAGTGCAGCCTGCTGTTTGAAACATTATGCAGTACAGTTTTGGACCAGCGTCTCAGTAACATTGGCTGGAGCCATTCTTTTTACTCTCCCTTTCCTGTGAATGGGACATCTCTTGAACACTTTGAGGGAAATATCTTTGGCAGCAGTGTTTAGAATTTGGTGGTCAAAGGTCAAATTTACTGTGACTTTAAAATAGACGCCATTGACTCAAAAATTAATTTACACCTGCTGCCAAGCAGGTCGTGTTTTTGGTAGTTTGGTTTGTTTGTAAGCATGATGGCTCAAAAGGTTTTGACTGAATTCTGATAAAGCTTTGTAGGGTTGTAGAGGTCAGAGGTCATGTTAACAATCCAAATTTGCCTTACAGCCACCAAGGTCTTCAAGGTCAACTTCATGATTTATTGGTCCAAAATGGACAAAAAGTACCAGTGTGGTGTGTATTGTCAACATATAGAAAGAACATTTGACCTCTGACCTCATTTTTACGTTTCACTTGCCATCATAAACCTTTTTCACTCATTACCAAATTTTTAAATGAATTTTACTAAATGGTGAAATGAATGCTATAGAGGTAGCATTTCCACATAAATACAAAATAATCATCCAAATCATGTCAGGTGCAGTGGTAGCTTGATTTGCAAGTGTCCAACTAATGAGTTTTTTGAGATACGATCGGTTGCTTGGTCAAATTTTTGCTTTGTGTTGCGAGCGAATATCTGAGTTACGAGTGAGCGAAAATACACAATCTGGCACTAGGAGGAAGCGTTCGCGGTTCAGTTCTTTTTTTTTTTTTTTTTTTTTTTATCGCCAACACTCCGCATTTATTTTAGAACATTTCCTTTTTTTAACCATGGATCCAGAGAAAGCAAATGTCAAGATCAGTGCTGAAAAGAAGTAAAGGAAAATTACCGAGTTTGTTTGGGGGAAAAAAACGTTGCAACAGGTGGTGCATCGGCGCTGTGTGATGACACCTCACTCATTTTTGGAACATTTTGAAAGGGAGGAATAAACTCCTTGGACAGGTTTTTGTTGAAACGTCCTGCAAGAGGAAGCAAAGAGTGTGCTGAAAAAGGCAAAAGTCAGTGAAGAAGGGGGAGAAGATGAAGTGAAGTTTAAGAAAAAAATGAGCATTTAATTTTGGCGATCTCCTCCCCCTCCACCTCCACCAGCATCTTTGTCTGACTTTCACTTAATAAAACAGTTTATTTCTTTACATTCTCTTTTGTTATACTGTAAGCAGTATTATTATTTTATACATTATTTGTTTATAAAGTTCTCTACATTTTTTCTTATTAATAAACGTAAAAAAATTGTGGTGGTTTTTGGGAGGTGGGAACAGATTAATGACATTTCAATTCATTTGACATAAGTTATGAGCTAGGTCATCTAATGAATTAAACCCGTATGTCGAGGTACCACTGTATGTTAAAATGGTCTTCAACAGGGTGAATAACAAAAGGCTGCACTTTGCACTTGTTTTTACTGCACTGCAAACTTCTGAAAGTACAGTTAAAAAGAAATAACCACCAAATCCAATACTGTTCCTTTAAAAGGAAATGCTGCCAGAGAGGGAGCTTTGTGCTCTGTGCTTCTTGTTCATTTTGGGTTTCGGGGCATTTTGAATAGGAGAGGGCAAGCTCATCTGTCACACGTTGTAAATAAAATGGAATTCAGTGTAGATGAGGTTATGTTAATTGTGTCTTCAGGCACTGATGAGGAGGATCGGGGAGATGACATGCTTCTGCAGTACAGGATGGACTTCTGGTGGTTTCCTCACATGTGGAGCCACATGCAGCCTCACCTCTTCCATAATGTCAGCGTCCTGGCTGAGCAGATGAGACTCAACAAGGTCTTTGCTCAGGTGGGCAGCACTGTTGCACTGAGGAGTCACATGTTAAGAAGGTTTCTGAGGTATTTGTCTTAGCCAGAGGGGACCGACAGGCCTGTACAAATTCTGCTGTAATTAAAATTTTCTCTTTTCGTTTTAAATAGACAGATTTAATTATGTTACAATTTCCAAAATTACGTGATCAAAATGCTGCTGCAATACTAGACACTGAATTAGCAGATTGTTTTCAGAGTTATGTGTCACATCCTTCCCAGGGAAGTGATTAGAAGTCACAAAGTCTCTGAATGCGGTACTTCTGTAAGCACTTAAAGGAATGTGTTCTTTCAGCATTAGTGAGGAGCTGTACTTGCACCTACTTTATGTTCATCCTTGTCCCTAAGAATGCTGGCATTGGGCGCCCGAGTGGCTCAATGGAACAGCAGGTGACCATGTATGCCACGAGGTAAAGGGCAGGCAGCGCAGGTTCGAATCCCGACCTGTCGCTCTTTGCTGCGTGTCTTCCCCATCCTGTCTCTCTATACTGTCGAATAAAGCCCCTATGGCCAAAAAAAAGAATGGTGGCATGACCAGGTTGAAGTCATGAGTGTACAGGTGTGTCAGTCTTTATCAGTACGGGAGCTCAGAGATTCACAGATTACAGTCAGTGAAATGCTGCATCTTTGAAAGATCTCCGCAGGTGCGTTGCTTTCTGTTTCAACTTCATTTATTCCTTTTCAAGGAGTTTTTTTCCCAAGTGCTGACACGTATTGTTCAGGATGACTGCAGCAAATCCGGCATCCCTCAAGCATCAGTATAAATGGTTACAGGACTGTGAGGATGTCAGCTGGGTCACACAACGACCGTAAACGATAACACAGAACCCATTTTCTCCAAATGGGGAAACTGAAGTCACAAGTGTACAGGCCTATTTAACGTAATCCAGTTCATCTTCGGTCGTCACTAAAGTGTGTTTCACGCAGTGGTGTAAAGGTGCTCACAGTGTTCACTGACACAGGAGACATTACACTTTAAACGCTGCCAGTGACTGCAATGATGTCACAAACCAACATAAAGTTGGGAACTCTTCCTTCGTTCACATAACCTGTGTACTTCATGCTATAGTGATCATAGATCTTTTACAGTGGCGGCATTTTGTCATTTAGACGTACTTTTTACACTGTTCTTCACTTCAGCGTAGGCCTGTCGCGATAAACAAATCAATTAATTGTACGATAACTTAAAATGAGGTAGACAATTTTTATTTATCGGCTTTATCGTTTCTTCGTGTCTC
>JAVDPK010017103.1:0-14439 GCA_034780415.1 Cichlasoma orientale | reverse complement strand
CCCCCCCCCCCCGGGAGCCGATCCCAGCTGACACAGGGTGAGAGGCAGGGTACACCCTGTACAGGTTGCCAGCGTGTTGCAGGGCCAACACAGAGAGACAGACAACCATGCACACTCACATTCACACCTAGGGGCAATTTAAAATCACCAATTAACCTAACCCCAGTAACTGCATGTAGGAGGAACCTGGAGTACCTGGAGGAAACCCAGGCACGGGGAGAACATGGAAACTCCACACAGCGAGAGGCCCGGGCCGAGGTGGATTCAAACCCAGGCCTTCTAGATGTTATTCCAGCTGTGAGGCGGCAGTGCTAACCACCGCGCCACCGTGCTGCCCCAAATAAATAGGCTAAATAAACCTGGTAAAAAACATTGCAATGCAATGCAATGCAAAATATAATAATCATAAATAAAAAGCGTATCAGTAATACAACAAATTGATATTAATGTATTAAGTTTCTTAACTTGCGGTCCACTAATTTCCTCCACCTGTTGGAGAGATAATCCACTTTAACTCTTGCCTTTATTAAAGCTTTCAGTAACTCTGAAGCTAAATTAATAATAGAAATCCTCAAAGCTGCGTAAACAGCAAAGCCAAACAAAAGTACATAACCAACGTAAACAAAGTTACAGTAGTCTGATCATTTTAATAAAGCTAGTAAACTCTATCTATAGCGCACTTCTTAATGTGGATTTTATGAATGTAACTTTTAAAGATTCATTTGCGACTTTAAGAAATTGTTCAGAACAATTTTTAGAAAGTCGTGACCCAAGATATCAAAGTGCAGTAACATGATGTATCACAGTTTGTTGATTGTTTGAAGGAGCATCTGATCATTATTAATCACTTTGACTGATAATGCTGATAAAGCATTATCTTATTTCCTTCCATGGTCCAGTGAATCCTCACGTAGAAGAAGTAACAAAGGAACACAGCTGAAGTACTTTTCTTTAGGATTTATCAAAACTATTGAACTGCAACTGAAATCCTGCTGAGTTAGCTGTTGATGTACAGTACTGTGCAATAGTCTTGGGCCGTCCCTCGGCCAAAGACTATTGCACAGTACTGTAAGTAAGTGTTAAATCTGGAGAATGTTGTCTTGATGCAGCCTCAATAATCCAGGTAACAAAGTTGATTCAGCTAACCTGGATGCAACGTTTTCAGTGAGAGAAATGTTTTGTGACTTGTCCAGTCTTAGCTGACGGCAGCCTCCCCCAACCTTATAAACAGCAGTTGGGTGTTAATCAGTGCCAATGAGCCACGAGATCAGTTTAATGATCACTGATATGCAAATGTCCATTAATGTCCATGTGTACTATACACAGAGAATGAAGAACGGCTCACACAGCATTATAAGATGGTGACAGATGTACTCTTAGGCCCCCTCTTTAGTTTCCTTTCACATAAATGACCTCCTTAAAGCTTGCTCACAGGACCACCCCTCCCTGTCCAGCACATGCACACCTTCAGTGTTCAAAGAGCAGCCACTGGCCTGTTAGTGTAGATTGAAACATCCCGGCCTGACGTGACCTCTCTTCTGTGTTGTGCGATCCACTTACTTTGGTTTTTCCAATGTATAATTCAGTGCAATGTTATTGGCACTTAATCACTTGCACTACGCTGCTCTGATAATGCCGGAAGCCCCAGCTTTGGTTTTCCCATTCTGGAACCCGGGAATAATGTTTTGGAAAATATTTCAGATTCTTCTTTTTAAAATGTTTTGTGTGGGACAGTACTGGCCCGGTCCACAGTTACTGTTAGGTCTTTACGGCAAATCTATGTTAGGTAAGTGGCTCCAACAAGCTTCACTACATAGATACACAGTATCAATCAAAGGTTTGGCCACACTCATGGGTGAGTGTGTCCGAAGGTTTGACTGGTACTGTATAAGCTTAAGTACATAGTGCAAAAGGTTTTTCTGTCTAAAGTAGGTCTTATTGATAACACTGAGGGTGAAATTTCTTACAAGAACGTAATGATTCAGCATCTATAGAACCTGCAAGTTCTGAAGAGATTTAATAATAGGTGAAAAGACAAAACGCTGCATGCATAAACCTTCAGCTCCTTTAGACTGAAGGTAAAGAGGCAGCATTAGCCTTATTGGTATGGATCTGCAGATGTGTGGAATAAGTATAAATATGTCCTGTTAAAAGCATAACCTTCAGTGATAGATGACAGTACGTTAAGTAGATCTTTGTTCTGGTCAGTGCCGAGCTTTCTGCAACAAATGTTTCTATATGAGTTGTCTGACTCTCTCCCATTTTCTTCCTGCAAAGGTGAACCTAATCTCACAACAGTTCCACAACACGTGGCAAGTCTTTATTCAGTCGACAAGCATTAAATCCAAGCAAGTCCAAAGTCTACAACCCTGGGGAGTCAGTACACCCACTCTTGCATACTAACAATAAAAAAGGTGTACAGTCAATACTGTGCATAAATAAGTTCTCTCAGAATGAGGCGCACTCCGTTGTTTCCCACACATAAACTTTACTTCGGCAGGCTGTCCAGCCGAGCATGATCAGTTTTCTAGCAAACAAATCTCTTGCTCTTATTTTGAAAGTTGGCGAAATGGTAAATGAACTAGTTCTTATATAGCGCTTTTCTACTGGGCCTGAGCACTCAAAGTGCTTATACAACACATTTGCATTCACCCAAGCACTGCCATGAGTAAGTAACTAAGCACTTACTGTCTAACATTCACACTCAGACACAGAGAGCAATTTGGGGATCAGTATTTGCCCAAGGATACTTTGGCATGCAGCCTGGAATCGAACCACCAACCTTCCGATCAGTAGGTGACCTGCTCTACCTCCTGAGCTACAGTCACCTATTTCAGTTCAGCCCCTGTTAAAGAGCAAGCATGGCTCTTCCTGTCTCCAGCTTCCTTGTCAACTGGCTGACCAAGTCACTTTTGTGGAGTTCCTGCTCACCAACAAGTCCTCTAACCTGGGGCGGGTGGAGACCCTGAGCTGCTGCTGCCACCACCTACACCCACATGTCTCCCTCCATGCACTTGAGCTGATTATTTCTGCATTATTTATTAACACAAAGCATATGTAGTATATAAGTATACTAGTACTCAATATGCATACCCATGCATATACTGTATGCGTGTCCCTGCTGCCACAAATAGAATCAAATTCTATTGGAAATACTGTACTCTGTTCACAGCATGTCAAATTTTACAGTCACGCAAGATATCCTGTGAAACTTATGAGGTGCTATCATACCTAACTTTAATTCCCCATCTTGCAGCCAGGAACGCACACTCCATCCTCAGACTGCAGTGTCAGCAGTGAGGTTTTTTAAGGCAGCTGCTGCTGTGAGTTGAGTGTCTTGTCGAGCCTGGAAGCAGAATATCTCTGCTTCGTTCATTTCAGACCGGTCGGCTCTGCAGGCTGTCACTTACATTCTGTACAGGAAACTATCACTGACAGCTGTCAGACTCCTCCTTGCCCCTCATCCTCCTCCTTCATCTTCTTGGCATTGCTCCTGCTAGCTGTCTGTGCCCTGAAACCAGCCACGACTATGCTTCAGTCTAGGAAGCGTTGCGCTTCTGTTTTTGCATCTAACTTGCAATGATGATAAAGATGTGTTTTATTTTCACCACTATGGTCCCCATAGTGTGTATTCTACAGAGACATGGTAAAAACTGTAGATTCTGCTGAGAGGGGACCGTCAGTTTTTTGTTTTGTTTTTTTGTCTCGTGTCAGCTGAGATAAGGGGGTGTCAGTGCTTCAGGGCTGAGGTGTCACCTGTGGGAGGACGCTCTCTATGCTGTCACCCACTGCCAACCATCTCCTATCACTCCTCACCAAGTTGTGTTCCACAGGCAGTGATGGCAGCAGGGGGTGAGGCAGAAGCCAGTGGCTGATGGCTTTATCACAGCAGGAGGTGGCCAGAGGGGGACGGAACTGCTGCAGTCGCGCTCTTACTGGTCAGATCTCAAGATGGTTTGTGGGGTGACAGAGTACTTAAATTCCAAGCAGGTTGGTTGCTCAGTGTTCCCCTGGCACCGGCCCCTAAAATCTTCCTTATATTCCGAGTCAAGAATAAATCAGTGTGCTGTTTAGAAACAAACTGAACAGTGAGATAATCTGCACTCCCTTGGTAAAATGGCCAATGACATTAAAACAGGTTTCAAATATGCTTTTTTGGCTTCTATGGATTGTTTCCCTGTTTATAACTATATTACATAATCTCATCCATATAAATAGTGGTAAGGCTTAACATTAGGACCACTCCCTAGAACCGCCAGGAGGAGTCATTTTGACATTTTTCTCCTGCAACAGCAGTAATGGGAAAAATCCAATTTCTTGAAGAAGTTGTTAATTTCCAAATTTTAAGTAAGATTTGACCAAACATATTTTAGATACATTTTTAGGGATTTTACTAGTTGTTTTAGATCGTTTCATTTCAGCATCTGTGCTGCTCTGCCTCAGTCTGCAGCTTCCTCGGCTCCGATCCTCAGGCCTGAAACGCGTCCAATTTGGCTGCTGTGTGGTGGATTTTACTCTTTGCTTGTCCAGATTAGTTCACCACATTGTGGACTCTCTGCTCACTTCAGCTATGGTACCCCCTCTGCTGTGCACAGCCAGCAACCCGTCTGGTTCTCCACGCTTTCCACCGCGTACCCCCCGCTCAGCGTCCCATCCCTGACCTGTTCAGCCCTGCAGTAATTATTCATCGTTTACCTGACTACACTGCCCTATATTCATTTATCAGTCACAATCACATATCAATCTAGCTAACTCTGGCTCATGTTACAGCAGCCTTCCCATCAAAATGTGTGCCACAATAGTTCTTTTACATTCATTTCTGTGGGGTCAAAATGATGTCCTCAGCAGTTCTAGGTACAAGTTTGTTTTTGTTTGTTTGTTTCCTGAAGTCCTGAAATATGAAATGATGGGCTTTATTTTCACGTGATTTTTCATGAATCATGAGTTCCATGATTTTTGGAATACCAAGGGGTCACAATGACCCCTTTGGCCGTTCTAGTGTTAAAATTAGGGGCACGGCTGGTTTGACAAATGTGCATACACAGGGAGTGCAGCCACTCACTGTCTGCCAGGCCTCACCTCCACTGAGTCACTGAGCTGCAGAGCTCGACTGTGTTTGTGCTGTTTGGGCCTTTTTAACCATTTTCATTTGAGCATTGTATTAGTTAATCAGCACTAATTAGTTAATCAGCATTGTATTAGTCAATCAGCACTAATTAGTACACATCTGTGTCTGTCCATTATACCTGGACAGATCAGATATGCAGTTTGTAAGCATCTCTCATCCAGAAGATGAAAATTCAGACAAAAAAAAAGTGATAAAAAGGCATCAGAGCACATTAGTCCTGTTTTAGCCTCACTGCACCGGCTACCTGTCCGCTTTAGAGCTCATTTAAAAATTCTTTTATTTGTTTTTAAGTCCTTAAATGGCCTTGCCCCGCCCTGCCTCTCTGAGCTGCTGCACTCCCCTTCCCGGTCACTCAGATCAGCTGACCAACCGCTCCTGGATGTGCCGAGGACACAGCCGAGGCTCACAGGGGACAGAGTCTTTGCTGTGGTGGCTCCCAAACTGTGGAATTCGCTGCCATTGCATTAAACAGGCCTCTTCACCGGCCATTTTTAAATCTGCTCTTAAGACCCACCTCGACCCAGTCTGAGACGCTGATTTTATTTATTTATTTTATTTTTGTTTTATTGTTTTACTCATGTTGAATTGTGTCTTGTATTTTATTGATGCTTTTAATTTGTGTTGTAATTTTGTTTCTATCTATTGTGTTTTCTCTTGTGCTAGCGCGTGTTTGTTCCCATGTTCAGCACTTCGGTCAGTGCTTGTTGTTTTTAATAAATTGGCTTCACTGGTTACCAAGACTTGGGTGAACAATTTAATGAAAACAGAAATGATGTTTTCTGCTTGGCTGAGGTTAAAGTTTGATGTCTAAATTGTCATCGGTAATGACCCCGAAGTTTGAGGTTTAAACTAAAGACATTCCTTTTAGCTGTGCTTTAGTTTGTTGCAATGAACATGCATACGATAAACGCTTTACATGCTTAACGTCCCCATATTAGCATCCTCGCTGTGAGCACACAGTTCTTCCCTTCAGGTTAAATTATAATAAAGCGGGAGCAGGTCGCCCTGTTTTTTGGAAATCCCCAAACAAAAGATTAACCACAAAGCTCCAGCTGTGAGCATCAGCTTCCCCTGCCTTTGCTTCCATGCGGGCCCTGTGTCCTGAACGTGACATGTGTAACCTGCACTGCAGGTTTCGCTCTGGCACTAAATCACAAGACATCATAAATAAGCGCCGTGGGCTCATTTGTTCCAAATAAAGTGGTGCAAACTGTTACTGTGTGCGGGGTGTCATGTTTATGACAGCATTACAGAGACTTTATGATGTCAGGACTGGGGGGGTGGGGGGGGGGGGTTGTTTCTCAGCGCTTCAGTTTATTTACCAGGGATAACAGACACATCTGAGATGAGGCTCCTCTGGGATAACACATTCATGGATGAGACACTCGGCTCATTTCACTGGAGAGGCGGATAGATTGCTGCTTTCCCTTCTAACTATCCAATCGCTCTTTGTTAAACAAGGCACAAACCCAATTACAAAGTGCCACATGCTGACAGTTTATTAACATCATCGCCGTGAGAGAGAAGCCGGGCCGCTCGGCGGTGGTGTCGGGGGTAGGGGTGTCTTCCTCTCCTCCTGTTTGAAGTGCAAGGATGAAAGATTGTTCTTTATTCAGAAAAGAAGATTTGTGTTTGGAGAGGCTGGACAGGTAATCAGTTATACTTCATATTCATCTTTAGCGTTTTTAAAGAATGTGAGAAAACAAGCCTAATGCCTCGGGTCAGTGTTTCCTGTTTTGCAGAAAGCTTGGAGAGGCTAATGGAGTAATATTTCTGGGCTGTGTCTGATCTCAGCCTCTGATCACTTCATTAAACTGATGTTGATGAATGCACAAAGCAGCCGGGGCGCGAGCAGACGCAGCAGATGCATCTTAATCAGGGAGAACAGGAGAGGAAGGTGGGATGCATATAATCACTTACTCACTTCCTCCCCACCTCTCTGCCTTCATCCTCACTGTAATGAACTCATTCATGACTGAGCAGATCTGCCACTTCACAAAAAATGAATAGGAGCACAGAGCAGATCTGAGCTGAGACCACCAGTGAAAACGCTCTGAATGCTGCTGCTGCTGCTGCCGCTTGACTCCACGTGCAGTGCTGCGTATTCATTCAGCCAGGGACCCTTTTCTGGAGAACTGAAGGCAGCACCGTCCCCAAGGATCAAATCTGAGGTCTGATGAAAAAGCAGCTGAGACTCTCAACTCAAGGTTTAAAACACACAGAAATAAGTGTTCAAATGGAAAGTCTGAACATCTGCAACAAATGCTTTTTTTGTGTGTGTCAGTGCAATTCAATAATGAGTCTAACCTCAGCCTGACTTAAACCATTATTTCAACCTTTCACCCAATTATTTCCCAACAATGCTTCTTTTTTGTGTGTCAATAAGTGATGCTTTGCATCTCTGTTGTAGAGATTCACAGAAATGAGGTTCAAAAACCAAACAGCCAGAATACTCAACTGTGCAAAGTCTGTTCATGCAGGACGTAATGAATTATTCTCATCAAAATATTTAAAAATTAGGGCCACCACCTTCAACTGCATGGGAATTTGACCAAACCACCCAAGCTAATCAGTGGCTGACTACAAAGCTCCATTCATTAAATTATCGAAATAAGTGGGAAACTTATTACAATAATTTTTTTAAATGTTATTTAATAATTTTTTTTATGGGAAACTGAGTCCACTTGTGACTTTCTAGAAGCAGTTGTGTGCTACTCTGTGGTTCATTATGAGCATATTTATTAAAACCAGAGTACAATTATGAGGAGCTAAATTCAGTGGAAGATGAGCCACAGAGGGCGGAGGTGGACTGTGAGGGACAAACAACATGATGTGTGAAAAGTGATGGGATTCCTGCTGCTGGCTAAAAGTAAAATATTTGACTGCAAAAAGTTGATGTCAGACTTTTGATGGGATTAGCTAAACCAGCAGGTTTTCCCAGATGAGGATTCCTCATGCAGCTAGTGTCAGGCCTGCTCTTACTATGCAAGTATTTAGTGTGTTTTAAGGAAGCTGCTTGCTGTGAAACATCAGAACAAGGTGACATCACAAGGATTTTGTATCAAGGAGCTTAAAAACCATTTAATGGTCTGACTGCATTGGACTTGTGTTCTCACCTTAACCTCCTCCTGGTGCTGTCTGCCTGACAGTTCACAATAGTAATTTTTCTTCTCCAGCATCCAAACTGTTGCAACATTTCACTGCAGCCTTCCAGGTCGTTCACCTTTAGGAATATATAAAACCATATCAAAAATAAAAATACTTCTTTCTCATCGTTCTGTGTCAGTAAATGCTCATCAAGGTCTGGTCACAGAGGCTTTCCGGTTCAATATGTATTGACTGTTCTGCATGAGGAAATAAACGTGTGATTTAAAGGTTTATGGAAGCACGGTGGGTTACATGTAGAACAAAACCGGGCCCTGGCTGGGATAAAGTCTTTCACAAGTACAAAAACAACCACAAAAACACAAAAACAACCAATTCCAGTATTACCGGGCACTGTAGGGGAATCCACGTTTACCTCAGTCCTTTGTATTTGACATCATAGCAGACCGCTTGTTAGGAAACTAACCATATCATGGCCGGAGCTCCCGCCACTTTCTGCTGCATCTGGCAGAAACAAATGTGAACCATAAATCTGGCATATGGCTCGCCTGGGGCCACCGGCAGGTTTACAGCTACTCGGGGGGCCGCTGGATGGTGGGGGCACCACTTTGTGGGCTGGTCCAGCCATTAAAATGGACCACATGCCATTAGAGTGGACACACTATGGCATAATGTTGTATAATTTCCCTCTACTTTACACCGATTAATTATTCATTTTTCCTCCCGCAGGAGACGAGGAGGCAGAGTTCTGGCCATGTACGCCAGGGAGAACAGACAGGAAGAAAGTCTAATAGGTGTGTGTGTGTGTGTGTGTGTGTGTGTGTGTGTGTGTGTACGTACTAAACATATACTTATGCTTGAAAGTTAAAGCATATTTGAAACAGAATAATCAAAACACTGCACTTTCATAGGTCAGGAAACTTCAGACAAGAGCACCTGGAAGGTAAATCACAGCTTTTTGCTGCTTAACCTCAAATGTATGCTTTTACAAACTACAATAAAAAATTATTTCATGACTTAACAGATTTTTTCCAGCATATAGTTTTCTTAACATGTTGAAGCTGAAATTGGAAAAAAAAAAAGGTTTTATGTTTTGCAGCAAACCAAAAATAGACATGGAAGTGGCTTTAGAACAGAATTCACAATAATAGAATCAATAGAAAGATGAAGGCTCAGGACTGTGCAATCAGACACCGTCAGCATCAATCATCACCGATCACCAGTGTGAACCATCAGCTGCTGTTATGCATCTATGAATGTATTATTCTTTTATCCATCCATCCATTCTCTTCATGGTTGCGGGGGTGGGGCATGGAGCCTATCCCAGCTGTCATATGGCGAGAGGCAGTGTGGACCCTGGACAGGTCCCAAGCCTGTCGCAGGGCTAACATAGAGAGACAGACAATCATTCACACTCACATTCACACCTAGGGGAAATTTGGAATAACCAATTAACCTAAAATAAGTGCGTGTCTGTGGACTGTGGGAGGGAACCAGAGGAAACCCACACAAACACGGGGAGAACATGCAAACTCCACACAGAAAGGCCCGGGCCAAGGTGGATTAGAACCTACAGTGCTAACCACCACTGTGCTGCCCATTTGAACCCGGCAACAACAATCTGTGGGAGAACAGTTGATTACTAGTTGCAGTCGTTTGTGAAAACATTCACTGCAATCACCGGATATCCACAGATTTATTTATTTATTTGCTTGCTTTGTTTTCCCATTCACAAGGAGGTTGAATCCTAGTTTTACTCTAGTGTGACTGAAAGAATAAACTGAACAAATTAAAATAAAAATAAAAGTATAACTAAGACAGTGAAAATGTACTTTTGTCAGCTTAGTAACTCAAAAAAAAAAAAAGCACACAGGTGTTGCTAATCTGATAATTAAGGTGCACAGGCAGATTCACAAAAGCCCATATAAGAAAACACAAATCAGTCCAACAAGGAAAATTATTAAGCGAAGCATTAAGAGCTTTGAACGTAAAAACAAAATTCAAACTGCATCCATACACTACAAACAAGTGAAAACGAAAGCAAACATTCGCCTCAATAAAGGTAAAACTGAACAGAGCAGCATGTGAACATAAAGGGTCTTGGTCAGGTGTTGGGTCACCATGTGGTACAAACAAGCTTCACTTCACCTTGACATCAGTTCTCCAAGTTCCTGATCTCTACTGGAGGACTCAGTGGCATCCTTTCAGAAGGCCTTCCCTAACTTTGTGTTAAGATGATGATGGTGTTCAACTGGGTTGAGACATTTGTCCATACCATTCTTATCCTCATGCTGTGAGTCCTCTTACACAGTGGATGGGGACATGGTCAGTCTCTGGGACACCACTTCCAGGACAGGGATGATTTATCAGAGGATATTTTTCTGTGGGTGAAAGCATCTCATCTATGGCATATGACCCAATCAAATCTATGGGATAATATTTCGATTATATGTATTTTCCCCTTAATCAAATTAATCTATTCATACACAGCATGTTGCTCTTGAATGCTAAATATTTAGCAGACTTAAGGTCTAAATGGTTTAATGAGGTTTCTTTGACACACCTGGGATTGCTGTTAATTGCCCAGAAAGAGTGTATATACAGATCAAACCATACCTTATTGCCACATCAAGCTTTTAGTAAAAATGTCCTTTTATCATCTAACATACCAGTTCAGGGCAGTTTTATGTTTAAAGATTCAGATGTCCACTCAGCAAGCTCCAGCTTGTACAGAATGCAGCTCTTACACTTTCAGTGAAAACCAAGGAAAAGGAACCAATTATGCAACTTTTAGTATCACTGCACTTGCAACCAAAGATTTTATTGATCACTTTTTAGGCCCTTCATGACCAAACCCCAGACTACATTTCAGAGTTGCTCTGCAGCTGTCAAGCTGGTTGCAGCCTGATGTCCTCAGGCAAGAACTTGCTCACTGTTCTTGGGTCCAAATTAAAGGCTAGACCGGACCAGTGTTTTGCAGTCAGCCTACTGAAGCTCTGGAATGAGCTGCCTGGAGAGCCCTGAATCAGCAAGTTGCACGTCTTCATTTAAACCACTGCTTCAGTGGAGCAGTGACAAAGTCCTGGCCCAATGTTATAATAGCTCAGGTTTTTCACTTTTACCCAAATAATGCCACTTATCAGTTAAATGCCCACGGTTCACTTTTAGTCCTTCTGAACCGCAGGCTTCCTGTTAGCGGACACAGTGAAATTTAAAAACAAAAAGTGCGTTTTTGTTTCATCTGCTTCCCGAGTGTTCGGCTGCAAGTTGATTCTTCACATCACTTCCATTTTCACACGCTGTCAAACTCAAAGCTGACATCATCGCTCTAGTCCAATCATCTTTCTGCCCGCCTTCCTCAAGCCAATCAGCCTCCACTCTGCATACTTTAAATCTCATCGCTTCCTGTGCTGACTCATTTTTCCTTCTCTACCTCACCCAAGTCACTCAGTGCTCCATCCAAGCCTCCATCTTTATCTTCACCACCAGGAGCGGCTATACTCCAGGGGGTCCTGCCCTAGTTCCCATCACCGGTGAGATTTCATTCTGCCATGGTGGGCCATCGGAGCCTAATTGCTAAATAGCTTAATTGAATTCTCTATATCAATAAATCCTGTTCAATGACTCCTAATGATCTCTCCTTATTGAAATAATAGCGCTATGGATAAAGCACATAATAAACATGAAATATTAAATAAAACAAACACAAATAGCTGCAAACAAGAAATGCAGAATGCTTTAAGTGAGCATGGGTTATGAAATGGGAGCAGCTTAAATCTTACAGTAACACACTGCAAAATTACACATTTATGCATATAGGGGTGTGTTGACATCTGCTGCTATTTAACTTCCTTTCACTTTTTTTTTTTTTTTACAATATGTTTGATCTCTCATAATTTAATAAGTAGAGGAGAAATGTTCAGGCTTGAAAAACAAAGAGCAGGGACTCCAAAGCCTTAAAGTGGAACTCGATCAAATCCTAGTAAAATGGATTAACTGAAAGCCATATGTGTGAAAAGGCTGACTCAACCTGGCAGTTATGATAGATGATTTCTCTGATTTCGGCCATTTTTGTTTATGCACTAAAATGCTGGGTTTGAAAGCTGCTATGCAAATATGCCTGAATTCTCATTTTACTTTCTATTTTGTGCTCTGCACTTTGATGTCAAGCACACCGAGTTTCTGTTAAATGGAAAAGGTTGTATTCAATTACCTACACACAGATAGACAAATGCATACAACAACAGTCCATAATATATAAAGAGTCACTTTTAAGTTGATGGTATTCATACACTATCCCTGATTTAATTTAACTTCACTGGCGTTGTACCAGTCTAAGGCAATCTTGGTGCTGCAGCTATTATATAACTATTAAAAAGCTGGAGATAAAAACAGACCGTTGCAATACAGCCATTAAGTTTCAGTTGAAGTTGTAATTATGTGTAAGGATTCACCATCAACCAAAGATGAAGGTCACAGGATCCAAACTTTGGGATTAAAATACTGCAGGTTTAAACACAGCCACAAAGGTGTGTGCGTGTGTGTGTGTGTGTGTGAAGCTAGAGCCATCTGGTCCTAAAGGATTAACAATATTTCATAAAAGTCTGTAATGACATAATTAGGATGAAGTTAAGAAGAAAAGTAAAATGTGAATCTGAGGGCTAAAAGTGTTCCTTTGGTTCCTCTCCAAAAGCTTTTACATCCCAAGCTTCACTTGGGAGGTAAAATAAGGAAAATAAGTCCTGAGAGGAGCGATTGTCTGTGGCTTTGCTACGCAATCTCCAGTAACGTGATGAGCAATCTGTTGCCATTTTAAACCTGTAAGACATTAAACTTTTCTCCTTTTAATCCTCCTGAGAAGCTGACCCGAGAGGAGAGGAATGCACCTGATCAAACTACACTCCAAACCCCACTGACTGGAAGAAAGGGAGCTCTGTTTTCAAGGGGGATTCACAGGTAACCAAAGCCTCCGCCCCCTCTGCAGCCGTTCAGACACTTTCCCCCACACCAGATCACTTCTCCCACTTCAAGCAGCACCTTGTCCCAAACTAAACGACCACGATGTAATTAGCCCCAAGAGCACAAAGACTTCAACAGCCCCTTTTTGGCAATGCACAAAGGGGACAGTCGTCTCAGTGGCTCATTAGGAGACAGAAGGTAAGATAACGGGGTCTAGAATGTCCTCCAACTCGGCATGCACCTGTCGAAAGGTGAGCTGGACGCAAACTCCAATTCTCTTCCTGGCTTCTCTATATTACCACTTGAGAGCAGAGGCCACAGTCTCTCCCACAGGACCTGCTAATGGATGTAACAAGAGGGGTGGGTGGGTGTTTAGTGAAGGGGTCAGGTTTCTGAGGTGACAAAGTAGAGGAGGCTGGTGACCCCAGGGGTCATGCAAAGTATGAAGGACGGAAATAAAAGGGGAATAAACAAGCTCAGGATGAAAGATGAGATCTTTCATCCTGAGCTTGGAAATACATTCTTTGGAAATACATGTGAAAGTTGATCCAGGTTCTGAATATGATTCCACTTTTAACTTTCGGGTGGGTGGTAATTCTGAGCGAGTGTGTGCTGAGTTCTATTTAAAGACTGCAAAATACTGACTTTTACACCCGTCAATCATGAAAAAATATATTATATTATTTTGACAATAAAAAGTCATAGAAAAAATATTTTTGGACATGATAATTCCAGGATTGAAATATATTTTAACATCAAAACTAAATTTTTTGCTATGAAAAAAACGCTAAGCGTGGATGGCGTCGGCATGATCTGCAAAACATTCTCGCCGAGCTGGTAAGCACGGCTGCACGTGTGAAACGCGGTATGAACGGATGGGAAACGTAAAAAGCTGTGAATTTCTGTGAAGCATAAAAAAAAAAAGCTGCTGTCAAAAATGAGATAACAATGTTGAGCAGATATACTCCAATCAAATAATTTTGCATCAAAACTAGCTAAAGGGGCTTAGCTCAGGAGGAAGAGCAGGTCATCTTCTAATCAGAAGGTTGGTGGTTCTATTCCTGGCTGCTCCAGAGTGCGTGCCAAAGTATCCTTGGGCGAGATACTGAACCTCTATACAGCGCATCTTGGAAGTGCAAATATGTTTGGAATAATAGTGCATTCAGATCATGCAGCTAGAGCACTGACAGGGACTAGAAAGAGAGAGCATATTTCTCCCATATTGGCTTCTCTTCATTGGCTCCCTG
>JAVDPK010017102.1:0-14445 GCA_034780415.1 Cichlasoma orientale | reverse complement strand
ACACACACACACACACACACACACACACACACACACACACACACACACACACACACACACACACACACACTCCTTTATAAAAGCCAAAAGTCACTCACAGTTTAGTTCAGTTCAAGCCAAGACAACAGAAACAGTCCTTGGTCACCAATTTCTATCCCAAGGTAGTAAAATTCATAGCAAGGTGAACATATAGAAGGATCAATCACAGCTGCCTTTGCCTTCAGATCTGTGTGTTGATTGGCTGCCGGCTCTGGCTGTTTATCGCTCTCCCCCTGGCTGCCTTGCAGGTCTCCCAGCGCGTGGGGGTCTGAGCCTGAGCTTTTCTTTACTCCCATGTGCCACAGAATAGCTGCAGTTGACCTTGAGAGATGGCTTAAAGAAATAACCCCCCACCCAACCCCCAGTTTTTCCCCCATTGGAATGATATTCAAAGTTGAAGGAAATCCCCAATGTTTCAAAGTTTGATAAATGCATGATGTTTGTTAAATAAACCAATAATGGTGTTAAATCATCTAAATTACAGTAACGGGCAAAAACAATCAAGATTAAGATTTTTATAGTCCGGTTTGTAGCCCATGCCTTTAGCCTGAGCTGGTTAGTGAGCTAAGAAGCTGGCAGAAACGTACAGTTTGCCTCACTGATTATTTTTAAGTGTCACCTTTTCACTTGTATGTCATATAACATCTCAGGTGGTAGAATAGCTCTTTGCCTTCACTCATTAAATCCATCTAGCTTCGACGCAGTTAACAATATCTGACGACACCTGAGCCAGCTCTTGCCGCTAACTAAAGAGGAGCATAATGTACAGTGATAGACCAGATCATTAAAACCACTCACAGGTTAAGTGACCAACACTGATCATCTTATTACAATGCAGTGATCAACCAGGAAACTGGGTCCTGGCAACGACCTAAACAATACTGTAGACAAAATACACTCGTCATGGAAATAGCACTCCCCAACAGCAGTGGTCTCCTCAGGAAACAACAAAGGCTCTATCACAGCAGTATTTGGCAGCTGGTTTGAAGTTCGTGGCTTATTTTTATATGTTTCTAAAGGGAAGGGTTAGCATGCTCGAATCTCAGATTTGGTATTTTAACGTGTGTGTGAATCTAAGAATGTCTAAGAAACATGCAGAATAAAGATTGATGGTGAAAAACACAGGCATGGAACACAGGAAGACAAGCAGAAGTACAAGGAAAAATATTTTCAAAATAAAAGAGGAAACAAATGCACAAAATCCAAAGACTGTCATTTAAAGCTGGTGCTCAGTGCAAGGCAGCACAAAAGGTTTACAATCACGCACCAGAAGGCAAAACACAAACAGCTTATTGTGGAACAGCCACAGGATGCTAGCAAGTACAATGCTGTTCATGACAAAAGCATCTACAAAACAAGACAGGAGTCTGCATTTTTCATCAAAAATACATTTTTAACATATGGTAGAGAACAGCGCAACAAGCTGCAGTAGAAACACACTTGCTGTTTCTGCAATAAACACGCCAAAAACAACCATTTTTGGCCTTTGTAAGCATCCGTATCACAAAGCAATGATACGCACATTAACCGAGGCTCATCTGTAACCGGGGGAGTAAAGCTGTGGGAATTACGAGGAGCAGTCAGCTCTCTGGGGTACCCAGGCTGCGCTGCGTGAAGTGGCCGATGCCTTCCCAGGTGCTCATGAGACAAACAATGTGCCTTTCACACAGAGACACAGAGGCTAGCACGAGGGGGGCGAGACACAGAGATCTACAGCACAATTAGAGCACAGCGCATCTGTATTTCTATGGCGGAACAACAGTCACAGTGTTTTCTTCTTTGTTTTTTTCCGGGAACAATCTGAAAAGACAGAAGCAGGGCATGATGGTGTATGATTACATCACAACTTATGTTTCCTCTGAATTCAGTCTTCGCTTTTAATACGGCGGTGTAGTGAGTCTGCGTCATGTTCGGTGGCTTCGTGGACTTTCTGATTCAGCCGTGTTTGAATGGAACACCTCAGCTGGCACTTTGATTCAGATGTTTTCTATCACATATCTATTTTCTGCTTGGATGTTACCATCCAAAAGTGTCTGGCACCTGTTTGATTTGCATTCATTTGATCTGCTTCACGGTGTAAGGAGACATGCGGCTGTAGCACCTGCTGACGTAAACAACAGTAGCTCTGACCACAGTCAGAGGTGGTTCAGGCAGCGTGAAGCTTTAAAGCTCGCGCCAAATACAGGAAGTTTTCTTGGGCCTGGTGGCAGAGATCAAGCTTGATTATAAACAGCCTTGAAATTATGAATTCTCCAGCCTTGTGTGGGAGATCATTAGCAATGCTGCTAATAGCCACAGAACTAAACATGGAAGTCAGTTAGATGGGAGAGATGCACATTACAGATAGATTTCTGAGCCTAGCGCCTGGTGGATAAGAGGGCCTTAATAACAGAGTGAAAGAGCCAGCTGGGGAATGCTAATTAGCCACATAGGCTAACAATCAGCTCTAATGGGTGCTGAGTAAATACCAGCGGTTGGCTAATAGCCATTAATGTCCTGCAGCAGTGCGATGTAACTGTAGCAGCACGCTTTTATTTGGAAGTATGTGTGTGTGTGCTGAAGTGTTTTTGCCTTCCTGAAGACCAAACGGCCTCTCAAGCATTTCACTCTTTTACAGTACGAAAATGAGCAGATTTTAATTAATTTGCCACCTGACTGCTGTTTTTGCTGCATTTAGTAAATAAATGTTTTTTCCTTACTGATTTTGAAATATATTCTTTGTTATATATTATTAATTGCCTAAATTAATGTTAACTGCTTTATCAATTTCCTGATTAAAGAGATCAAGTAAATATATTTAGGCTTATCTTAAAGAACATCAATGTAATTTTATGTATCAGTTAGCAACGCTAAGCTAGCTCAAATTCCATTTCATATAAATTTAACTGAATTAGATCAAATTATTACTGGTATTAATAATAGTAATAATAATCAGGGCAGCACAGCAAGAAGGTCCTGGGTTCAAATCCACATTCTGCCCGGGCCTTTCTGTGTGGAGTTTGCATGTTCTCCCCGGGTACTCTGGTTTCCTCCCACAGTCCAAACACATGCAGTTAGTGGGGTTAGGTTAATTAGTGATTCCAATTTGCCCACAGGTGTGAACAGGTGTCTCTCTCTCTGTGACAGTCTGGCCACAGGGCTACCCCATCTCTCGCCCTATGACACCTGAGATAGGTTCCAGCCCCCCCGCGGCCCTGAGTTGCGGAAGCGGAAGAAAACGGATGGATAATAATAAGTTCTCTATGAGCCATTTCTCTTCAAGAGCACTTTCAGTCGTTCATCAGTGCACTCTCAAAAAATAGATAATGTCGGTCTGCAGCGAACGACTGAGTGATGTTTACCTGATGCTGCCGTTTCTTTACTTGCAAACCATTCACCAAAAGCATACGCCAGGAGCTGATTAGCTTAGCTTAGCTTAGCACATATTGGAAACAGGGGAAAAAATGAACGTGGCGCAGTCCAAAGATAAAAAAATGTTCCTCCCAGCTCCGCTAAAGCTCAATTAATAATGAGCTTTAATAAAGCTTTAATAAAGATTTTGTCACAAGTCACACGGCCAATCAAGCAAGTTTACCTCTACACCGCTTCAATTCACATGCTAGCCCGTTTATTTTTAGCTTTATCACATATGATTTCTTGTCCATATTGTGCTCCACAATAATTTTGTGTCTGTTGAGATAAAAGGACACAATCTGGGTACACTTATCCCATATTCTCTTTCTTGTACCCTTTCGATACAAGTGGTTACTCTATATATGACCCTTAGCATCCAATTTTTTATCTTGTGAATCAACTATATCTGACTGCGGGGAACAAAAGTTAGGGGTTTATTACTTATAATGACTTCTCATGTTTCCTTTTGTACCCCAACAATTGTCTTCTGAATTGCAGTTTTTGAAAGCTAGGAGTGTTTAAGTGACTCACACAGCTCTTAATTGGAGTGCCGGCAGCAGCTAGGCTAACCCCTTTCAGTTGTTTCAGATTAGCATCAGTAAGACGGCTTGATTGCAGCTAATTCACTGGGATCACACAACACAAGACACTAATGGAGCTCCTAATGAGTGATCTGTCCGCAAATGAGAGCTGAAGGCCACTTTGTTAACTTTTAAAGGGCGCTCGGCTTTGAGGAAGAAAAACCAAGGAGCAGAGATGACAGGGTTTGACTGAGCTATAGGATGTTAATCTACAGAGGACGTTCCATAAAAAGGGAATTTTAGAAATCATTTACTGGCCATGCTGGTGTTAACTGCTCACAACAGCTTTGACCTTGATTGGCTATTACTTTTTTGGCATTTTCATTACCACCGTTAATTTCTGTCAATGGAAATGACCCTCAGTGTGCGCCGTAATAGCCGTGTATATCCTCTTACCTGAATAATTGCTTTCTTAAATGCTTTTCTCACAGAAATGGCGCCCTAGGGGCACCATATTGCTATTCTGTCTTGGCCTAGGGGAGGGATGTCTGTTTATTTGCAGTGGCACAACGGAGCAGATCGATCAACAGGGCCCCGCTTCTTCGCCTTTTCTAAATGTCACACAGGGTCCCCCTGGAGCCATAGGTACTTCTGCTAACATGAGATGACAAATCTAGCTCACTACGTTTCCCACAATAACACTTGTAGGCTTCTTATTCTTTCTTGGTGGCTCTCAGTGAGGGAGGAACCTAAAAAAAAAAAGTAATATGTGTATGTAAGCAAAAGTGTCAAAAATCCATCAGCACTGACAAAATGATAATTGCAGGTTGCTCATAAAGTGACAAGTAAAGGAGATGAAAGAAACAACGTGGCGACTATACAATAGACAACAGACAAAAGCACATCCTTGCCCACACACACACACACACACACACACACACACACACACACGCAAACTCTCTTCTCCTGTCAGAGTTAAGTATCTCCTGACACGTCAGCAGCACCAATCAATTCCCATTTGCATTGGAGTCAGGCTTCTTATTAAACTGCCGGTCTACGTTTTCTCCTCCGGGACTTTCCATCAGTCTATCACGCACTCCATCTCTCCTTCTTTCAGTCCTTTTTTCTGGTAAAGAAGTAGTGGCTTAATCCCTGAATCTTTTCATTCAGAGGCAAACAGAAGGCGGACGGCATTGATCTGCAAACAAACACTATAGCTACGGCTATTTTAAGAGGAAGTGTGCATGTGCGTATCTGCAGCGTGGTAACGGCTTTTTTTCTTCTCAAACCGAGCAGGCATGATCCAGGATGCTGGCATCTGCATGCATCTGCCTCACTATTAATAAATTATCAGCTTGCATTCCGCGCCCGATCAGTGCAACATCGAGATAGTCTTGATGGAAGCCGCTCCCTGCCACCATTTATATGCACCACTGCATCGCTAGAGTCATCTTGTTGTCTTTTCCACAAAAGCAGTAAATGTGTGTGGGCAGCTACCTGGGAGCAGCGATGTGGAGGCAGCAGGTATAAAGCCGCAGGGGCCCGAGGCGTACAGCGCTCTTCCACTGCAGGGATGGAACGTGTTTAGAGACTAAAACTCTCTGTTCCATTAGCTCGGTGAGCGTTTGTTTCCACAGCGCCACGCCAGGATCCGAAAAAAAATCCGCTTCACTCAAGGTGAATCTTAATTAACAGAGGATTCCCATAAAGCTTTGGGATTTACTGTCAGGTTTGTTGGAAACTCTGAAACTGTTCTGGGTATTAAGCTGAAAGGAGAGTGCTTTGATGTGATAGGAAGATGGGAGGATGGTGGAACATAATCTTTTGTTAAGCTCTGTTGATTTTGTTTTGTTTATTTTTCTAAAATCATCTAAAAACTGAAGCCATGGAGACCTTGTTTCAATTTCTGGGAAAGCTAAGCTTAAAACGGAAGCTCCTCCAGGTAACAGGGCTTCGGCTGTCAGTCCTTATTACTGGATATGTGCAAATTAGTAAGAAGATCCCAAGCCCCCAAATCCCACCTCCTGCATCACAAAGTGAAAGTATTTTGTCTATAAGTCAGGCTACAAACACAAAAGGCTTTAAGAAACCACTTTCCTATGTGGTATGGCATCAAGGGCCAACCTCCTGATTTAAAAAATGAAGTGACAAAAACTGCAGTTTCTCTACTGGCCACTTGAGGCCGACTCCAAGACAGAGTTAATCTTCATAGACTGCCAAGTTAAAATGCCAATGCCATACCATAAAAACAACATGCTGATACCTTAGTACTCCACCCCCTAATCCAAATATGGTAACTTTTGGTTCCAAAATAACAAAATGGCAGCAGGCAGGACTGTGTATGGTACGGTGGTACGATGTATGGTATGGTTCTTCACTGCACTGGTTTTAGTCATTTTCTGGGTAAAATATATTTCAATGTCTATTTAAATTGGACTTCTTTTTTTTTTTTAGATATTTAGATTACATACAGTAAAGTCGGTACAAGTAGATATATTGTGTAAAACAACATTAAAATATTTGAGTTTGGGCTTCCAGATACAGCCGATGGTGGGAATATTATTGGAGAAGGAAAGAAGGCGGCTTTTATAGATGAAATTTAGGCCTGCAGGACGCCTGTTGTCTTATTTCCAACACTGTCAATCACATCTGGTGATGAAGCATTAGCTGTTTTTTAAAAATTAAGGTGTTCATTAATAATGAGAACCCCCCCCCCCCCTTAACTTTTACTCAGATTTATGTAGTCATGAATATCTTGTTATTAAGAAAAACTGATGATGTGAGGCCATCATTTATGAGCAGAAAAACATAACTTTACAAGTTCAAATGAGACTGCCTTCATGGTCCCGGACAAGACCCCAATCTCTTGGTTCAACATTGTGTGTTTTTGTAACTCCCACCTACATCCTAACATTTACTTTTTTTGCACTTCTAAAGCAGAAACACACAAAACTGTGTGCACCATTTCAGGAATTCTTACAAGAATCATTTTGTTATTCCAATAGACTGTACGGAAAAGACGCAGTCATCATAATTTATCTATGTGGTTTCTGTACTTCTGTATTTTAAAACTTCCTGGAGCAAGAGGTTACCATATGTGAATGAGATGCTTTGCAAGCTACATTCATAATGCATAAAGGTGAAATACACAAACATAGTTGCTAATAAATACAGGGCAACTGCCTTGGGTTCAGTATCTTGCCCAAGCATACTTCAAGTGGCTGAGGAATCGATCTGCCGACCGGCAGACAACCCGCTCTACCTCCTGAGTCACAGCCGTACCAGACGGTTTTATTAAAAATTCTCCAAAAGGCAAAAACATTGAAGGTGGACACCATCCATAGAGAGCAAAGTAATTTTTATACTAAGCCGTAAACACACTTTTCCTGCTGTTTATTTATTATTATTATTCATTTTAACATGGGAGTCTATTGGGACGCTTTTGGAGCCATTCTCAAGCTCTTTCCACTTTGGCTTAAATTCTTAGTCGCTGCTTTGTTGTCAGCTGTGTAACATGATAATTCTTCATACATTCTTTATACAGAGTAAAATGTGTCCATGCTGCCATTATACACGGCACAGTTGTCTTTCTGCCCACTAACGTCTCTACACATATGATGATTTCAAATTCAGTGACGAGTTGAGAGTATATGTGTCCCTAAACCTACCCAGGTCACACAAATGGAAAGTGATGGAATTATGGCACATAGAGATTGATATCTAATCTACTGCAGATGGTCACCCATCCTTTGGTAGTAGAAAAATTGGAATTCAGAAAAAGTCAAATTGCAACTTTGAGACATTTCCACAGGTGCACAAAGTGAAGAGCAACTGCCTGCACAAAGACAGGGGGACATCATTTCCCAACGAGGCAGACGCAAAAGCAATAATACCCTGAATAAATACAATTTCATCACTCTCACAGCTCATGAGTTCTTGTATCCAGAGATGGACGACGAATTTGAAGTCCCTCCACCCCTTTGTCTGACTGTCACTTTCCATCTCTGTCTCCATTCATCCCTCTCCCTCCGTTTCAACGCCTGTCTCTTTCTGTCCATCCCTCTCTGCATCATCCTCCCTGCACAAGTTCTCCCGGCTATCGTGGGAGAGGTCGCTGCTTATTTCCACGCATCCTTCATTCCCGCGCTCCACCTCTGACTACCTCCTCCGCCTATAACTCCCAGGCCATTGATCACAGACTGAAACGTGCCACAGTCGGTCAAAGCTTCTAAATGAGGTGACTCGGTTCAGGCGCGGAGCAAGTGAGACCCAAGAGGTTTGGCTGTTATTCGTCACTCTCATGCTTTTGGTTTATTTGTGGGGAAACTCTGTGCTTACATGCTGAAAGAAAAGACAATCAAACATCATGATTATCACTGCGGATTGTGCGGAAGTAATCGGAAACAGCTCTCCCGTTTTCCGGAGAGCTGAGGTCGGACTGTTGTATGGCCAACAGAGAGAGCGAGAGCACAAACACATCCACAAAGACACTTGCACACGCACAGATTGATCCACTTTGTTTCAGCTTCTTACGCCCTGTGGGATGCTGAGATCCATCATATTGTATACAGCTGCTGTGTGCGTGTGCGTGTGTGTGTGTGTGTGTGTAAGTAAGTGTTTAATCATCCCTAAAGTACCCCAGTGCTGAGAGCATCTCCAGACACCATGTTGGTTTAAATTGCAAGTCTGGAGGAGATGTCAGATATTTTCTACAGGCATCTGATGCTCAATAAATCTAAAGTGCAGCGAGAGCGACAAGTTAACGTTAAGCATAAAGGTCGGAACTACTTTGATCTAAAGGACACTCATCTCTGCATAATGACATGCTCAAAATGATAATGCTGATACGCTGATGTTTAGCAGATTTCTTAAGTTCTCAAGTTTAGTTTAACATGACATTTGCTAATCAGTAACGGCTATAGAGAGTACCTGAGCCTGATGGACTCGTACTTAATACTGGAAGCATTTGAGCGTAAACTAAAGTATTTCAAGAACTATTAAATGTTGATGCTTGGTAAAAATTTCGAGGATCATCGAAGTTATCAGAATGTCTACTAACTGATGGATACGAACAGAAAAGGTAATATTACCAAGGAGTCAGGTAGCAAGTTCTCCAATTAGGGTGCCACAGTGACTACGTTCAGATCATAACCACAATATTTACAAATCTATTATGTGTAAATAAAGTGCATACAGTGATACTGTAAATAATACTGTAACTGTTTGTTTTGTATGTTTTTATATAGTTGTGGTTACAGACTTTCTCACCACTTTCAAACACTTGTATTTTGAGATTAATTAATTGTCCAATAAAGAGAACACATTAAAACAGAAGCTAGATGGATTTAGTTCGATAGCACCATTGCTATTCACTTTACTTCACCTCAGCTTTAACCTTTTTTTTTTTTCTTTTTAAGGTAAGTCATGCTGAACTGGAATTGCTTGCATGGAAAACAGTAACTTGGCTTAAATTTTATATTTGCAGTACCATGATAAGTCTAAGAAAATGGGAAATAGGTGCACCACTTTATACAAGTGTGCAAATAAATGGGAATATAGTACATATTGTATGGTACTGCATGGTGAATCTGATGGTACTTTTATGCATTCATAACTCCAACAATTTTGATAAGATCTCCAACACCACTGGCTGAATGCAGCCCAAACCACGACAGAGCCTCCACCGTGTTTTACAGACGGCTGCTAATTGGTGACTCTAAATTGCCCACAGGTGTGAGTGGTTGTCTGTCTCTCTGTGTTGGCCCTGCGACATGCTGGCGACCTGTACAAGGTGTATCCTGCCTCTCGCCCTATGACAGCTGGGATAGGCTCCAGCTACAGCTTTTTCCTGTTTCTTAAGGACTGCTCGTCTGCTGTAGATGGAGTTAGGCCTGCCACTTCTGCTTTTGTCCACTTTATCCCAATATTCATTTAAGGACCCAAGTTTTTGGCTAACAGCATTTTGGGAATCACCTTGTTGGTGCAATATGTTACCTAAAATAGGTTCTTTGCTAAGTTGTCTGATACGTGTAGGTACAACTCCGGTTCATCTCTGGAGTTAGGTGCCTTTTTTATGCTTGATTGAGTGTTTAGTGGCGTAGCAACAAACATTCCTCTGAAAACGGTCAGGTATGAGGACTGGACTGAAACTGGTGGGTGACGTCACACTTGCTAAGTTTGTCTTTTATTCTGTCAATGAGCAGAATGTTTTAATATTGTGGATGTATGCTATAAGTAAAAAAAAAAATCCAATATGAAAATTGAAGGTTTAGAAATGGGGCTTTTATTCCCACTCAAGCTTCAAAAGGATCTAACTGCATAAAAGGAGAAAATAAAAGTCTTTGAAAAGCTCAAAAGAAAACCATAACAAGGCATCACTCCGCATATCACCATTCAAAGCCATCACGCTGGGATAAAAGGAGGATGATGTGTTTTTGGTGATGAACGTCAGAACTGATTCTCAGTGAGCACAGCTCCAGTGTGTTTGTGATATTTCAGAGGCAGGAGCTATTGTGCTCTCAGGATGGCTTTGGGAGGAAAGAGGGAATACCTCTCTTTCCTATGCCATGTTTTTGTTATCCGACCCTTTTTGTTACACCCCTTTGGTTCTCACATAAACAAAACTGCAAGCTCTGCAACTCCGTTTCCAAAAAGGTAAAGATTTTCATTACATGCACAAGCAGAAACTGTGTATCAGCAAAGGGGTATTTGCAAAAACACATACAGTAGACTTTAGCAAAGACAAACACACACACACACACACACACACACACACTGCCCCACTGCATCTGGTTTGCGTTACCACATTGACGGTGGGGAAGTGCATTGGCGCCCTGCTCCCATTGGTCCTTCGCTGCCGGCAGTGGTTTTAATTGGCCATCTTAGTGCCAGACCCTCAAGCTCATGACACACACACACACACACACACACACCAACACATACACACCCCTAGATAGGGGCTGCAAGGGGAAACTTTCTAGAAAGAAAAAAAAAAGAAGAGAATTGTAGCCAAAGTTTCAAAGTTGAGCTAATTGGGAGCCATTTTCTCCTCTCTCTCTCTCGCTCATGTAGACACAGTCGTTAGACTAAATATTCTGCACAATTAGCAGAACTATTAATACCCCAAGGTGCACATGAGTGTGTGAGAGGGAGCACACAAGAGAAAAGTTTGGTAATGAGAAAGAGGAGCAGCGGGTAGGAGCTGAAAGGAAAACAAACAAGTAATGTAACAAAAGAACAAAGTTAAAGTATGTCGCAAAGTATGTCAGGGTTACCCCCTATTAGATACACCTACACACACACACACACATGCAGACGCTCTCATTTGGGGTCTCCCTGAGTCAAAGCCAGGCATAGTTTTTGCCTCTGGTCTGTGAAGGAATACACACAGCTGGAGACCACATGGCGACCGGCTAAACACTGAACCAGCATCGTGAGCGCAAAAGTTTAGGTGAGAGATTTAATTTCACCAGCACACCCTTTGAATAGATTTCATTTCAGCTGCGCTGTGCTCATAAAAACATTTGCAAACTTCAGCTTCAGCTCTGCTGCGGTCCATCACTGCTGTTTTTTGTTTTGCCAGGCTTGTTATCATGCAAAGCTATGAATCACCGCTGCGTGAATCAACACAGAAATTCATCAGAAATGCCGGGTGCACGCTGAATCATGGCAAGCTCCTGGTGAAACTTTTCACTGGAAAGGCACTCAGAGCATCGCACACGGCTGCAGCTAGCATCAGTGGGGCTGCATTTCTCTGGAAACAGTCCATGTGACGATCAATAAATACCCGGGATCTGGTAGGGCTCGGTTACCACCCTGCATCCCTCAGATAGAGAGATACAGAGAGTGAAATCTCTCTGTGCTCCGCGTGTGCGCTCACTCGTTATTTAACCATAGAAATCAGAGACACAACAAAGATGATGAAAGGATGAGAATATGTGAAAATCTCTATTCCCCATTTTGCACAGTGAGGAATATTACACCATTTGGCCTGCGCTGAACAACACTGATTCCCTCCTCGTGCAGTCGACTGAGACCAGCGACAAAATTTAATGACAAAGTATTTTTCTGAATGTGAAGCTGCAGGTGCTAAGGTTAGCATATAAAGGACTGGAAACCGGAGGAAAAGCTAGCCGAGCTCTGACCAAATGTGCAGGCATCAATTACAACTCGCTAATTAAAATGTTACTGTGAAAACAAAGCTTACCATGTAGTCTTACCATGTAGCGTAAATTGCTAAATTTTGGGGAATTTGGCAAATTTGGCAATTTACGCTTGCTAGCTAACTCGGCTAAATGGGACGCTAATTTCAAGAGTATGCTTAAAATAGAACTTGGTTAGCCCCATTTACAGTTTCTATGTTATGTTAACATAATTCTGTAAGCAAATGCTGGTTTATTTTTGTAGCGTATTTATTTCCTTGACTGCTGATAGCAAGACTTTAATGACAATATAAATTACAAAACACTGAACAACTACGGCGTATTTGGAAGGGTTGCCAGGAAAAAGAGGCCTCTCTCTAAAAATGACACGGCAGCACGGTTTAGGTTTGCGAAGCTGCATCTGAACGAACCACAAAACATCTGGAACAACGTCTTTTGGACAGATGAGATCAAAGTGGAGATGTCTGGCCATAGTGCCACATTTAGCAAAAAACAAACACAGCATATCCGCGCAAACACACCAACTGTCAAGCACAGTGGTGGAGGGGTGATGATCTGGACTCAGACTGCAGCCACAGGACCTGGGCATCTGGCAGTCCTCGAGTCAGCCATGAACTTCTCTATATGCATAACATCATGCTGACTTTAGAGGGAAGAGAGAGCAAGATAATCGAATAGGAAATGGTTATTATATTAAACTAAGCACCTTCCAGTTTTATATAATTACAACAAATGCTGCAGAACCTGTATCGAGTTATAAGACAGGAGTGGATAGTAAAAATACATTATTTTACATGAAGACACTGGCAAAGCTCACAAAGCCCCCAGCTCCATCTATTTTATGAAAATGTGCAAATGAATTCGGTCTAACCTGGCACAACCAGCTTTGAGTTCAAGCTGACTACAGGCACTACTCTCCACAAAGGATTTCAGAGCTGCCTTTCAAGCCCACAGGTAAATCCAGGTGAGTGTTTACAGCACAAAGGCACGATTTCCATTGGAGTAAAATCACAGAGAGCAAATTACAAGTGTTTTTCCCTTAGATCTGAGTGTGAAAGAGGAGAATAAGCAAGAGAAAAGGGCAGATGAAACAGGAATGATGAAGTGGAGGAGAAAGTAAGGAAGAAAACAAGTCCCGAAAATGAGAGAATGAGCACAGGGTAGAGACGGGAGACAAAGAGAGAGAGAGAGAGAAAGCTCTTTGAAGTGTCAAGCTGCAGGCTTGGCTACTGGTGGCACTTCTAATGAAGACTGGGCTGCTGCTGATGCGTGCGCGCGCAATGTGTGTGTTTACGACGTGCACCGGGTAGACTGAAAGGTCTGTGCCGCGATTGACTCGCCATAAAAGTTCAACAGCCACAGGGCTTTGGAGGGAGGCCATGCTGCACCACAACACGCTGGCCCCAAAACCTGCCTCATGCTGGCTCCAAACACCCACCCACCTACACACACACACACACACACACACACACACAACATCAACACAGACCCACAAAGCATGCAATACTGAGATCATCTATAAAGCCACAAATATGGGCAATCAAACATCGAGAATAGAACACATTGATACTGACATGCACACACAGACACACACGTTCTCAAACTGCAGCCACAAACTTGGCAAACTCCGGCAATCTCGTCATACGGTCAGAGCCATAACGCTAATGCGAAAAAGATGGAAAGTATGACAATCATACATCCCAGTGAGTAGGATGCAGAGCAGAGTGGATGAAAAAGTAGCAATAAAACATTAATAGCAGAGCTGTTTGAGCAAAAACAAACCAAACCAGCAGCAGAGACAAACAGGAGTAAGGACTCGGACTGCTGCTGATTACACCATCGTTTACCGCACACTCCGGTGGACTGTCGCCTCTGTCTCCACCCAGCTGTATCCAGGACAACATACAGTATGTGACCGTCACCCCACTTTGAACTTTTTATTCACTCGTACACACACAGGCACAGAAATGATGCTTTGCTCTGCAGTTCAAAAGTCACGCTCAGATACAAACAGCTGCGCATTTTAAGGATTAAGGCTAATGTTCCACTCCACCTCAGCACAGTGTCCCATTATAAAGAGCCAACAATAACGAAGACACAGTTGGAATATCACACTGGACACACGTGCACGCATAACTGAGGAAACACCGTGATCATAATGAAACCTTGATGAATCCTGATGGAACACTGTTGGAACTTCACAGATTAAAGTAAAATGATTTCTGAGTCTTTTACCAGTAAATATCAAACTGGTCTATCTTAAAGACCTCGTAGTACCGTATCACCCCAATAGAGCACTTCGCTCTCAGACTGCTGGATTACTTGTGGTT
>JAVDPK010017101.1:0-14450 GCA_034780415.1 Cichlasoma orientale | reverse complement strand
GAGCAAGAACAGGAACCATCATGGAAGGACACGCACGGCATGCGCTTTGAGTGCTCAAAGTAGAGTAGAAAAGCACTATATAAGAACCAGTCCATGTACCACCAGCAGATAGAGGAAGTGTTCCATGTATGTTCTGCCTGCATTTATGCTGTATCCTTGTTCCAGTAGCCCACTTATCGTCAGTATGCCTTGGTTCCTCAAAACCTGACATGGACCTTGTATATCATATATCTTGTTTGGGTAGCTCGCATCACGGTGGGTTAGAAGGTCTGGGTTCGAATCTACCTTTGGCTTTCTGTGTGGACTTTGCAGGTTCTCGCCGTGTTTGCGTGGGTTTTCTCCCACAGCTAATTGGTGATTCTAAATTGCCCTTAGGTGTGAATGGTTGTCTGTCTCTCTGTGTTAGCCCTGTACTATGACAGCTGGGATAGGATCCAGCCCTCCCGTGACCCTGAACAGGATGAGGGAAGCAGGATAAGCCGCTGACCTGTTGTTCCAAAGACTGTAATCTTACCATTACACTATCCACCATATGTACCTGTTTGTACTTCTGTTTGTAATTCTAATAAGCTTGAAAAGCTTGAGTATTTGGAAAGCCCACCTTTATTCTTCAGCACATTGCAGCACTGACTAAAATACAGACCTCTGTGTTTTACAGATGTCTGTGGACTCTCACAGTTGTACCTCTCTCTCGATCTCCATTGATGATTTAAACCAGAAATTTCAAATTTGCATTCAGCATTCCCTCAGACCCGTTGCCACTGATTTTTGTCCAGTTCTTGTGTAATTTGGCATACTTCATCATTTTCTTCCTGGTGCCCCTTCCTTAAGACTGGTTTCTTGATAGCTGCTCTTCCACAGAGACCATTTATGATGAGGCTTGTTGAACAACAGATGCTCAGGGGCCAGATGGATCTCTGGCTTTTGTTTTTCATTTTTCTTAAGAGATTTTAGATACTGCTTATTTGCTGTACATAATTGTTTAGGCCTGATACTTTCTTTTGTTCTTTTTAAAGACACACTGCACTCCAGATTCATTCTTTGCTGTATGTTATATGTAAACACAATATGTTTTCAGTTTTTGAATTAGGCGCCTTTTTATGTTTGAATGATTAATCAGTCACTGTTGGGTAGCTTAACAAATTAAAAAAAAAATTAGAGACTGGATTGAAAATATGTGGAAAAAAAGAGCCGATGTCCAAATAAATTTCAGAAAGCTTGGAGGACTGTTGCTTACGTACAATTTAAAATAGTTTCTTGTTTCATGGAAGCAAAACGTAAAGAAATGAGGGGTGGCTCAAGAGTTTTGCACAGTACTGTATAGATCTGATAACATCAGAGCTTAATGAACATCAAGCTGTTGCCCTCAAATCAAATATGATGAAGGTGCTGGAGAGACTAGTCTGGGCATATCTGAGACTGAGACTCAACCCCTCTATCAGCCAAAGCTGAGAGTGGATATTGCACGTGCTGCAGAGAGCGTCCCATCATCTTCCCATCTAAATCTAGACAGACCGTGTGAGATTGAGCAGTGCTGATTTGGTGGTGTGACCTCTGTGTATGTGATTAGGTGGAGTTCAGAACATTAACTGATAATTTTGTGGAGTGCTCTGGGAGAAATCATCTGCTTTTGAATATTAAGAAGAGCAGAGAGATTAGTGACGTCAGAAGGAAAAGAAATGGCGACATGGTCCATGTCTGTCCTCAGAGAAGAGATTGATGTGGTAGAGGAGTACAAGTTCTGGGCCATCCATATTGGCTGTGGGCTCAACTGGAAGACCAGCACAGCCTTTACCAAGTTTCTTCAGCCATGACCTTCTTTGGCTTATTCTCCTGTTGATGATTGTCATTTGGACAGCTGTCAAATCAGCAGTTTCCACATGATTGTGGTTCCATGTGCATTTTAAGACATAATCATCACAGTTAAAAGAAAAGACTTGAAATATTTTACTTGATGTGTAATAGATTACATTACAGTTTATCTTTTTGAATAAAATTATGGAAAAATAAACCTGGAAGTTGTAGCATGTCCTCTGGATCCCCTTCTTTAAACTATTCCAAAGGCACTGTCCCAGATTTCCATGTAATTCTGCAGAGGAGTGTCAACCAGGACAGCCGCACAACATCTGAAAGTCAACTCAGTATTTGAGGAGGGGAATATTTATATGAACCATACACATGTGGTTTACATTTTTCTACAAATTGTACTGAATTTAACAGAAAAAGCATCTTATTTTGCACTTGATGTGATTTTATTGCAATGCCAGGGGGAGATAATATGAAGAGAGAACATTTCATTCATCGAGATGCCATTTGTGATTTCTTTTCTTTTTCTGTCAACACTGTAATGACCTAATAATTATCATGCAACGCATTTGCAAGAAAATTATTTCCAAAGAAGTTCTTCAGAATATTTTGACTCTTTTTTTGTTCTCCCCTCTCAGATATACGCCTCCGGGTTCGTGCTGAGTATTGCCAGCATGAATCTGCGCTTCAGGGCAATGTCTTCTCCAACAAGCAAGAGGCAGTGGAGCGGCAATTCGAACGCTTCAACCAGGCCAACACAATCCTAAAATCGCGAGACTTGGGCTCCATCATCTGTGACATCAAGTTTTCCGAGCTCACCTACTTGGATGCCTTCTGGAGGGACTACATCAATGGATCATTGCTAGAGGCCCTTAAAGGGGTCTTTATCACAGATTCCCTAAAACAGGCTGTAGGCCACGAGGCTATAAAACTGTTAGTTAATGTTGATGAGGAGGACTACCAAGCTGGGCGACGCAAACTGCTCCGTAATTTGGTCACAAGTGGAGGAAGCTCACCAGTGGGTAACAAAGACTGTGTATCTTAGATGCAGCCTGCAGGTGGTAGGAATAGAGTGAGATGTGGTTGTTTGAGGTGCCTGAAAGGAACTGAAGAACTTCCAGTCACCCCATTAATTATTTGAGAACTAAGGTCATATGTTATCTACTTGGCATCCCTTAGCATAGCATGCAAAGAGATCTGGAAGTATGTTGGCGATGCATACAGGTTGGTGTTATTTGAATGCAGAGCTGTTCATGTTCTTCAAGGAGGGGAGTTTTGATCAAACAAGTGCATTGAATTTAACCAATTTCTTGTTTGTGGTATGTTAGCTCATTTAAAACTTTTAACTCTAACGATACTATTCAATCCTGTTTTAAGGTGAAGTTCTTTTGAATGCAGGAAACACACTTAATGTTCACAAGTTACTCCCAGTGGGAGGTGTACTTATTTTCAGACGAGTTTCATTTTTGCCCGGGTTTTTCTAGGAAGATTACAAAATGTTTGGCTCACCCAGTAAGGGAATGTTCTGTGAACACTTTTGCAAAGATGAAGCTGTTCTCTCCCCGTCACCGTCACTGTGCCTGGCTTTCTTTAACACATGTCTTATTGCCAATGGCTGTGATTCTACTCTAATTTGAAAATTCACTGTAAAGTCACTGCCAGTATAAAAAACCAGTGTAAGAGAATAATTCTAATGTGCTCACTTGTTTCCAGTGAAAAACTGGCTCTCATGGTGTTCTACATATGTTTGGATTTGAGAGTGTGTCGGTTCCTTTGTCACCTTGTACTTGCCATGTTACTTTTGATACAGGACTGATCTTTATTAAACTTGTAATGACACTAAACATCAAAACAGCAGGGAAATTCACGCCAGTATGTGCGGTCATGTCAGTAGGTGCAGGCAGGGGGAAGCCAGACCAAATCAAAGTAACTCAGTTATTGTCTTTGAGTGGTGAAAATATTTCATCCGGCTGGCATAAAGAACAGTCTTCTGTGTGGGAACCGTGCAGTTAAACCGTGTCCTCGAGCAGCGGTGCAGGCAGGTACTGACGTAACACCTCATCCCATCCCATCCTTGAAAAGGGTAGTTGTGGCATGTATGGTGACCTGATGAATCAAACAGCAAATGCATTTTTCAAGACATTAAAATAACACTGTAGAAGCCAACATAATATAATAGCAAGATATATAGTATGTTGATCCTCCACAGTTTAAGTTGCACAACTATATGCTTCTCGTGGTAGGATGCTTTCACAGTGTCGGATGAAACTAATTTATGACCAGTTTCTTTCTATTGGATGGTTAGATTAACAGGACAAAGTAGGTTTGATGGGTGCCTATGAAAAGCATATGCATTACTCCACCCCCCCCCACCCCCACCCCCCGTAACCCAGTAGCCACATTATTATAACCACTTGTGAAAATTGTGGTGCACTTGGAGGATGTTCATTCAACTTTTTTTTTTTTTTTTTTTTAAATAAATCACAGTTTTAACAGAAAAGTTTTGTTTCATTTTGGTTTCATGAAACGTGGCTTATTTAGTTTCCCCTGATGCTTTGATACAGACGAGGCTGCCTAGGCTGTGTCCTCTCACGCTGCCCAGAACTTCAAAACAAATCCAGAGTTGTGTTCACTGACGATGCCCTTTTTGCTTTCTGTTGAGGAAGATTGTGGTTTAATCAAAGCCAAATAACGGGTGTGAGAATGCATCGACGGCGGACGTATACGTGCCCTCTCATCACGCCAACCTACACTTTCAGATAGTTTCAAATTAGGCTCGATTTCTTGCAATGGCATTTCCTGTTAATGCTGGTGTTCACCATCAAATCGTGATATGCAGAATCATCATTTGGATGCAATTCATTGGGATACATGACTAATTGACAGTGATGTTGGGGCAATGCAAACTCAAAGTCTGAAAATGTTTAATGACAGTGATGTATATCAAGAATGAAGTAGTGCTCAGTAGAAGAAAATGTGTACTGTGTAGTCAGCAAAGTATGATTTTAATGCAGTTGTTCACTTTCCATCATAATATTTTCTCTTACTACATTACAAATATGCGTCATATTGTAATGAACTTATACTTTTGTTTTTAAAATGTTATTGAAATCTTGTCTAGCTTCTCATCGGTTAGTTAAATGGTGAGCTGAAACTCAGCGTTTGGTTTTATGTAACCTTAAAAAAAAAATTGAGTGTGTTTTTATTATGATTTTCATTCTAGAAAATAAAAGCCCCATATTGTGTCTGCCATAATGCCATCTTTTGGGACATAGAACATGCAAGCCAAGTTTGACAGGCCACTGTGAACGATATAGAAAATGCATACATTTTATATTTTTATCCAGTGGAATTTCATGTGAAGGTTAAAAGTATCTATTAAACAGGTTGGTGTATGTTGACTGTATATTATGGTAGTTGTTAAATGCAGCTTTTACATTAAATTGCATGTAACCTATTATGGTCTCAACGTCTCAACTCACGATGCTACAATTTTTAAATACTATTGGGTGTCAGATTTTCTCACTTCAATTTTGCATTTCTTTCAGAAAATAGGCAAGTTAATAAATCCCCCCCCCCCCAAACACACACTGAGATACAGGCTATACCATTGTTTTAAACTAACACTGCTTTGACACATGATCCCTGTGTGTTGGCATTTTTTGACCGTGGTCACACTCGATGTATGAACAGTTAGATTCCTGGTAAAATAAAAGTAATCATCATAATAATTAGGCTGGTCCTGAATGCATCTCATTTCTGTCACACATATCCATATTACACTTTTAAGAAAAACAAATCAAGATAAATTTTGTCTCACAAACGTGTATTCTTCACATAAATGTACTCTTGCAGGAGCTTGGAACTGTAATGTCAGTGTGCCCTCGGCAGTACTGTGGAGCGGTGGTCGGCACTCGCAGTGAGAGGGTCTGGGTTCCATTCCACCGTGGCCTGGATGTTCTCCCCGTGTTTGTGTGGGTTTCCTCCCACAGTCCAAAGACATGCACTAAGTGGGGTTATTGCCCATAGGTGTGAATGGTTGTGTGTGTCTCTTTGTGTTAGCCCTGTGACAGGCTGGCAACCTGTACAGGGTGGGTGTACCCTGCCTCTTGGCCTGCCAGCTGGGATAGGCTCCAGCCCCCCGTGGCCCTGAAAAGGATAAGTGGAAGAAAATGGATGGAGTGTGAACCTCACTCTACCAGTATGATGGTTTTGTTTAAAATACAGTGCTGCGAAAAAGTATTTCACCCTTCCTGATTTTTTTTTTTGCATATATTTGCATATATTTGCATGTTTTAGATCATTAAACAAATTTTATTAGGCAAAGATAACCCAAGTAAATAAAAAATGCACTTTTTAAATGATGATTTCATTGATTAAGGGGGAGAAAGCTATCCAAATCTACCTGCCCTCGATGAAAAAGTAATTGCCCCCTAATCATTATGAGTGACTGGGCCAACCTTGGCAGCAAGAACTGCAATCAAGTGTTTGCAATACCTGGCTGTTAGTCTTTCACATTGCAGTGAAGGAATTTTAACTCTTCTTTGTAGAGTTGTTTTAATTCAGCCACAGTGGAGGATCTTTGAGCATTAAAGGCCTGTTGAAGGTCATGCCAAAGCATCTCATTTGGACTCAAGTCCAGACTTTGACTGGGCCAAACTTCTTTGGTTTGCTGGAGGACCAAAGCCATTTCTAAGGCTTTGTAACCATTTCCAGACTAATAGCGCTCATCTCTTAGTTTCTTTAGATCATGGCAGGATGTCTTACTTTCTTTCTTTCTTCCTGCTTCACTTTGTAAGACAGGTTCTATTTAAGTGATTTCTACATTTAGCAGGTCCATCAGTAACCAGGCCTGGGTCTGGCTAGTGAAATCAAACTTGGTTTTCCAGAAAATGTGATTAAATACAGTTAATTCATGTTTTTGTGTTGTTGGGTTTTTTGGGTGGGTGGGGGGGGGGGGGATTGTGTTTTCATTCAGGACCATGTAGGTTCGGATAGCTTTTTTCCCAAAATAATGGAATCATTCATTTAAAAAAAAAAAAAAAGGCATTTTGTATTCACTCGGGTTATCCTTGATATTAAAATTTATTCAATGATTTATAAGTGTAAGTGTGACAAATATACCAATAAATAATACTTTTTCACAGCTCTGTAGCTGTATAGAATACATGTTTTCAGTTATAACAGATTCGGTTTGTTGATTTGTTGATAAACTGTTGTGTTTCTGTTTGCCATGGATAAACTAAGCAGTCCTGCAGTCAGTCGCTAGGATCCAGCTTCATGCTAAATAGGAAAAAGAGGAGTTGTCATACACATTTTTAAATAAGCTGTTTAATTATTGCAGTGAACACACTGCTGGAACAAGTGTTCTGTATTGTGTTGGGGCACCCAGTGTGACTCTCCTGGCTTTTCTTGCTTCATCTTCAGATTATATTTAAAAAATTAAGACTTAGGACATTTTACTTGTTCCAAATAAACACCGCCTGGCCTTATATTATTAACAATAATGAATATAAATATCAAAACACAGAATGCAATGTACACATAAATTAATATTAAAATTTTAAGCTTTTCTTTTCGATAAATTGGCCATGGCATTAAAGATTGTGGTTGAATCACTGTTCTACAGTGTCACAGTTGCCTATAGTGGTCAATATTTTCTGTAAACCACACAAATCCCATTAAAACTGTTAAAAAATAAAATTCTTTTATTAGGTTAGTGCTTAAAATTTCAGATTTTTCTTCTTTTATTTTGAATTAATTACCACATGGCCCCATGCTGCTAAAATGCTTTTAAATAGACCAATAAACAATTTATTCCACACAAGAAAATATTTAAATTGATTTTATTAAAATTCAATGAATTTATGTAAACAGTAGGATTTCAAATATTCTTTAAATAAAAATGTTATCAGAAAAGTGCAGGATACCGTCACAGAATTTAAACAAACATTTACATCTAAGCAGCAGGAAGTCCTGAATATAATCTAAAATGCTGTTCTTGAAACCAGTCTTGCAAAATTATCCACCATCCACGCCCACAGTGCTATTAAGGGGTGCATGCGGTCTGCAACAATAGTGTAGGAAAGTGTCAAAGTAACTTGCCCATGAAAACAGGACCCATGTTTTCCCAGCAAAGCATTCCCCAGAGTCATGTTGCCCCTGGTGAATCATGTTCTTTCCATAACTCATGATATTGCCATCTCTTCCCTGCATAAATGCATGCATGCAAGAATTAACGTGATGTAAAATAAGACACATTTATGACCCAGCCACCTTCCATTGCTCCATAGCCCACATATGGCACTTGTATGAGTGTAGTCACTTTTACAGCATAATAGAGGTCAGTGTAGCCTTCAGCTCTCAGGCCCCTCTTCGTGGAACCAGCTCCCAGTTTAGATTCGGGAGGCAGACAGCCTCTCTATTCTTAGTTGTGCCGCAACAGACTAGGCTGCTGGGGGGTTCCCATGATGCACTGAGTAGTATTTCTTTTCATTCACCTCTTTTTACTCTCTTTATACCCCACTCTGCATTTAATTATTAATTATTAATCTCTGGCTCTCTTCCACAAAATGTTTTTTGTCCTGTTTTTACAGGACTATGAAATCATGCATAATAGGGCAGATAATACATTTGAAGAGGGTTATTTAAATGCGGTAAAAATCACAACATGATAATTTCACAATTTAAATTACAAAAAAAAGTTGAAATATTTTTTGAGGTGGTTATGAGAGAGGTGCTTTAAATACATGGTATCTTTATATTCATCTAAAGTTTTATCAGTGAAAAAAAAGCCAGCTGAAACAAATCTAAGACATCACGTTATTGACCTATTAAGCAAAAGTTATAAGTTTAAATATAGACAGCTCTTCAAAGTTGTCTTGCAGCACTACTAATAACTTTAATTGCTGCATGGAAGTTCTGATGTGAGGCAGGTAGGCGAGGCAGGTGTTCTGTGTGTTGCTATGGCCAAAAAACTCCTTTTCACTCCTGAAGAAGGGCTGGACTCTGTTCCAGTGACAGGTGGCAAGCTGGGGTGGGAATACTTGGTTTGCTGCCTGTACATCGGAGTTTTCACTGGTGGACGAGAGGGTTGCTTCCCTGCGCCTTCGTGCCAGGGAACAGGTCCTGACTGTTGCTTGTGCTTTTGTGCCAAATGACTTGGACGGTAAATGGTAAATGGACTAGTTCTTATATACAGTAGCACTTTTCTACTCTAGCTGAGCACTCAAAGCGCTTTATACTTGGACTTCTGTGCAAACCACAATTTGTCCATAATGAACACCATGTTCAAGCAACGTATAGTGAAGGTGTGTTGGGAATGGCTGGTAAAGGCCCCAGTCTGCGATATCTTCAACTTCCACCTCTGGCGGAATTTCGACAGCATTCTGAGGGAGGCTGTGGACATTCAGTCCAAATGGACCTTGTTCCGCACCGCCATTGTTGAGTCTGCAGCACAGAGAGTCTGCAAGGTGATTGGTGCCTGCCGTGGTGGTAATCTGCAAACTAGATGGTGGACACCAGAGGTGTCATTAAGATGAAGAGTTCTATTGGGATTGGTTGCCCTGTGCGACTTCTGAGGCAGGTGACGGGTCATGGCAGACTAAGCAGAATGCAGCTTGGGCAGCGGCTGAGGAAAAATAAAGATGAGTGAAGCCATGGAAAAAAGACTTTCGGACTGCTTCGAAGTGATACTAGCAAATCATCAGGCAACTCAGGAGGGGAAAGCGGAGCTCCACTCAGACCATGTATATTGCAAGTGGGGTGCTGCTGACTTCAACTGAGGCTATAGTCAGGCAGTGGAAGGAATACTCAGAGGACCTCCTTAATCCCACTGAAATGCCTTCTATAGTGGAAGCAGAGTCTGGGGACGAGGGGGACGACTCGCCCTGGGTTGCTCAAGGCTCTGGATGTTGTAGGGCTCTTTTGGTTGACCCGTCTCTGCAATGTTGCTTGGAGATCTGGGGCGGTGCCACTGGATTGGCAGACTGGGGTGGTGGTCTCCATCTTCAAGAACGGAGGGTGTGCTCCAACTATCAGGGATCACACTCTTCAGCTTGCCTTTTGCCCTTTGTCACTAATTCAATTCATAATTTTTATGGACTGAATTTCTAGACGTAGCCAAGTGGTGGAAGGCTTCCAACTTGGCGGCCTTAGAAGCTCACCTTTACTTTTTGTGGATGAGGTTCTGGTGGCTTCATCAGGTGGTGGCTTCCAGCTTACACTGGAGCAGTTCGTAGCCGAGTGTAAAGCAGCAGGTTAGCACCTCTAACTATCCCAAGGTCTTATTCATGAGTGAGGGGAGATGGGAGTGGAAGATTGACAGACAGATTGAGGATGCGGCTGCAGTGATACGGAAACTGTACCAATCTGTCGTAGTAAAGAGTGAGCTGAGCACAAAACCAAAGATTTACCAGTCAATCTTCATCTCTACCGTCACCTATGGCTATGATCACGATCTTTGGTTAGTGACCGAAAGCACAAGAGTCACTAAGTGGCGGAAATGAGCTTACAACGACGGGGTGACCGGCCTCTCCCTTAGAGATAGGGTGCAGTCATTTGGGAGTGGCTTAGAAAAGAGCTGCTACTCCTTCACATCAAAAGGAGCCAGTTGAGTTGGTTCTGACTAAGATGCCTCCTGGGTGCCTCTTGCGGGAGGTGTTCCCGGCATGCCCTACCACGAGAAGGCCCTGGGGTAGACCCAGGACACGCTGGTGAGATTACATCTCTCAGCTGGTCTGGGAACAGCCCTGGATAAGCAGAAGAAAATGGATGGCTGGAGTATTCTATTGATTATTCATATATTAAGTGAGTAATCTAACTTTTGTCTTATTAATGAGAAATAACAAATATTCAAAAGAGAAAAAAAAAACCACAGGTCTTGTAAAATGAGCTGCCCTTGAAATAATAATGGTCTAGTACACCCCATGTCCTCCTGTAGACTTGCCTCTGCTTGCTACAGGTATTGCTGCTGTATCTTTACTGTAGATTTTTCGCTGTGTGAAGCAAACAGTGGTGGATGGAGCAGCTACAAAGTTTGCTTTTTTTTTCACGATCAGGTACTGTAGTTTGATGAAAGACTCCCTCCAGCTGTTTCCCAATAAAGGGTTTAATGGTTAAAGTAAAAGAACTGTTGTTTTGGACATTAAAAAAAATGTTTTCGTTCACTCCACCTGAGCTCACCATCTCTGTAATGGCTCCGCCTCTTTGCACATCACTGGGTGTGTGTGTAGACAGACTCTGGTACTATCGAAGTCAAAAACTTGCCATGCTGGAGTGCTTGACACTTTACAAGGCTAATGTTGTGTTAATAACCTTTATCAAGAACTGGAGGCCAACTCCCATGCAATTGCACAAGTCACCATCAACTGTTCTGCATAGGTCTCAACCTCCTTAGCCTCCTAAAGAGTGGTTGGGGAAGTTGCCAGAAAGCAGAATAGCCACATGTACCAGGGTATCCCACTGGATACCATTGGATGCAAGAAGGCCAGCGTCAGCCAAATATCTTCAGAAAGTACAAATGATAAATGGACTGGCTCTTATAGAGTGCGTTTCTTCTCTACTTTTAGCACTCAAAGAGCCTTACAACGTGCCTCATTCACCCACATTCGTACGGCTGAGTGCTTTCTAACATTCATACACATTCATACTCTGACAGTTGCACTGGAGAGCAACTTGGGGTTCAGTATCTTGCCCAAGGACACTTTGGGATCAAACCACCAACCACCAATTAATAGGTGGCCTGCTCTTCCTCCTGAGCTACAGCCACCCCACAACAGATGATGAGAAGCTAGTTCAACAGTAGGAACTATAATCCAAGCCATTAACATGTACACACTATCGGTCATCAGACACCCAGCTGAAACAATAAGCTGTCAAATCAGGAAACTCCTCACTCAAGCACTCAGATAAAGTGCTTAGGATAAAGTGCTGTATATATAGTTAAAATGTGACTTGTATTCTAACCCTAACCCTGACCCCCTAACCTCAATGTGAATCTTATCACAAACCTTAACCTCTCACCCCAATTTTTGAAAAAGCCAGTACATATTGATCAGAAAATAAGTAGCTGGGCAAGAAACACCACTGGACATAGGATGAGCTAAAACACCGTCTCCCAAAGAATGGCAGGTTAACTATAGGTTTTGTCAGTCCAAGAAAGGTGAGGTGTCTATGATCTCAGGATGGTATGGATAACCTCAATGTCTCAATGTTTTACTAGCTTTCTATCACGAGCTAGCACCAAAAGTTCACACACTATCTTACTTTCTCTTGCTCTCTCTCTCTCTCTCTCTCTCTCTCTCTCTCTCTCTCTCTCTCTCTCTCTCTCTCTCTCTCACACACACACACACACACACACACGCAAAAATAATATCAAATAGCAATAATCAGTAATATCTTAATTCCAGCTTTTGATCAGCACCATGGACAGCAACTGCAGTCAGTGGTTGGGGGAATGGACACATTTATTTAAGTGCATGCTATAAACTCACACCATCTTCATCAACTAGGCTACCACAAGCCCAAAACTGATTTAACCTTGCTAAGTAAGACAACTGTAATACCTGTAAGCATGGAACAAAAGAGAGAAACCACAGGCCCTCACAGACTGACTGGACAGGGTCACCATACCAAATAACCACACTCATTTAATCCTTATTAAACAATAATTTTTAATGGACCAGCTTCTAGATATACAGTTGTAGTCAGAAGTTTACATACACTCACTGTCATGGTCCAGGGTCCTTTTGACCCTGGGTGTTTTGTTTTTGCTTTCTCTGTTCAGTTACCATACCTGTTACCTGTTCTGGGTTTCTTTTGTTGTGGGGTTTGGTCGTGTTCTGATTTTTCTAGTTCCTTGTGTTCTGTTTCAGGTCTGCGTCTTTGTTCCCTTGTCCCACTTCCTGTCTTATTTTGGTAGTGTCTTGTTTCTTGTGCAGTGTGTTTAGTTTTGCTTCCCCTTGTCTCATCAGTGTCATTGTGTTCAGCTGTGCTCTCTGCTGTTTCCACTTCCATCATTATTCCTTGGTGTATTTAAGTCCTGTGTTTCCGCTGCTTGTTGTCATGTCGTTTAGTATGTTATGTTGAGTGCGTGTGTGTTCTCGGCTCGCTTTGTTTTTGTTTGTGCTCCATGTCTGGCTCCCACAACAATTTTGTATTTTGGTTTTTGTTTGGCAATAAACACTTTTTAGTTATGTCAGTCTCCGGAGTCCTGCATCTGGGTCCATCTCCGCCTATCACACTGCCCACCATGACACTCATCATGGGCATAAATGTCATTTTGGTTATTTTGGACTTTTAATAAGTTCTTTGAACTGTTTGTTTTTGAGGGTGGAATTATTGTACAGCATACATCTTTAACAACTTTAATAAACAAGAATTGGGTGCAGAATTTTTAATTTATTTAAAATTTTCTCTAATCCACACATGGTTAAAAGTATACATACAGCTATATCTGAATGTATACTTACATATACAGTATATGTATACATATACTATGGTAAATGGACTAGTTCTTATACAGCGCTTTTCTACTCGGTCTGAGCACTCAAAGCGCTTATACAACACGTTTACATTCACCCATTCATACAAGCACTTCCATGAGTAAGTAACTAAGCTAAGTGCTTATTGTCTAACATTCACACACATTCATACTCCGACGCTAGCGTCTGAGAGCAATTTGGGGTTCAGTATCTTGCCCAAGGATACTTTGGCATGCAGCCCGGAGCAGCCAGGGATCGAACTGCCGACCTTCCGATCAGTAGGTGACCCGCTCTACCCCAGCCACTATAGTATATGTATACATATACTATATATAGTATATGTATACATATATAATATACTGGGGCATATCTGCTTTCCATCATGAACATACCTCTTTCCCTCAATTGCAGAGTGTCACCAAGAGATGGCGCTTTCTTCATAAAAATTTTTGACTTCTGTGGTTCACAAATGTTTTGATTGCATTTCATGTTGAAGTGTTTTCACTGTCTGAAATATAAGTACTACAAATGGTGGAGAACGTTTTGAAAATCTAATAAAATAAAATTTTAGTCAGCCTGACCTTTCAGACATTTTCCACTTCAAATCACCAAAACTATTCCATGCAAACATTTTTCATTAATTCATTTCAGTCAAATCTAATAAACAGGTAAAAAACGTAAAACAAATAAACAGCAGCGCTTCGCTGAGCAATGCAAGTGCTCTGTCTCTCTTTTCATTCTCTTGTTGGAAGTTCCATAAACGCAGCTTCAGGCTGCATTTTTCCATCCATCCATTTTCTTCTGCTTATCCTGTTCAGGGTCGCAGGGAGGCTGGAGCCTATCCCAGCTGCCATAGGGTGAGAGGCAGGGTACACCCTGTACAGGTCAGCAGTCTGTTGCAGGGCTAACACAGAGAGACAGACAACCATTCACACCTATGGGCAATTTACCAATTAACCTACTAATTAACTTAATCCATCCAATTAACCTAATCTCAGTAACTGCATGTCTTTGGACTGTGGGAGGAAACCCACACAGACATGGGGAGAACATGTAAACTCCACACAGAGAGGCCCAGTCCAAGGATGAATTCTGAAACCTGACTGAAACTCTTCAAATAAACCGTTCCTCTGCAGATGATCAGTTAGCTGTTTTACAACT